>CM057820.1:26477620-26597620 GCA_030067965.1 Latrodectus elegans | reverse complement strand
TTACTAAAATTTCTACTGAGTCTGTTCCAGCAAATTATCTCACCAAACTATTTCCAATACAATGTTATGGAATTTAAATTACCCCCCGCGATTGCGTTACAAAGAAAGTCGAACTCTGCAATTAAAAAGTAAATCTAAATATATATATAAAAAAAAGAGGAATTGGAATAGAACCGGTTTTATTTTATCAATCAACAATGTATAAGAAATTATACATTTGAAAAATAATAGTATAGTTTGAAGAATTAATAATAATATAGTTTGAAGTATTAAATGTAGGTTGTATTAATGAATTTTTTGTTTGAAAAAACTTCTTCGTTGTATTTTATATAGAAAGTGAATTTTAAGTGCAACTGGAAAAACTAGATGCAAGCATTACAGTGAAAAAGTAAAAGGTATTTTTCTTCAATAGACTATCTTGGCGAGGTTTTTATGTGTCATTTACCGCAACATATTTATATGGAAATAAATAATACAAATGTAAAAATAATGTATTATAATTTATAGAATAACATAATATAATAATTCCATAGTCACAGAAGAAATATATATGGCACAGGCGCCGTATAATCCATGATTCCAAATTCTGAATTCTTTCGGCGATGAAGTAATGTTGCCAAGATGACGTATCGTGACGTGCACGATGACGTAAATTTACCAAAAATACTAAGGTTACCAAAATAGAATTTTTTGTATAATTCTTATAGGTCTCCATATGTATGACGTAATAAAAATGAGGTTGCCAAGTACAAAAGAAAATCAGCTAAAAAAATCGCCAATCTCAGAATTTGGAATCATGGATTATACGGCACCTGTGCCATATTTATTTATGGAAAAGGAGATTCGAAATCATTTCATTAAACAAATAATAATAACATATGAATAGCATATCTGAAGCATCCCAAGAATTCGCCACAGCTATAAGCACCCTATAAAAATAAAAGTACCCAGAATATAATTTTTGAATACATTTAATTATTCCTCGAGTTATTATTTCTTTTTCTTTTTTTTTTTTTTTTTTTGGAAGATGATAAACTATTTTATCTTTCTATTTAAAATTATTCCGCCTGCTTCTTACACATTTTATACAGAACTTTTGTCTCAAGAAATATATTAAATAAATAATGGTGACAAAACAGTCTTTGATTTGAATTAGCTATCGATAATAAGCAAAATCCAATCACACATTTTTTTTCGCTGCAAGTTTTCAGTATTTTATGAAAAAATGAACAAAAAACTTCGTGGTTTTTAATTTTCTGTTGACGATTAATCAGTTTGTTTCGCTTATTTGGATCGTTAATGAAGCGGATTGGCAAAGTTTTGCTAAAATTCGCAAGAGAGTATACAAATTAAGAAAAATATACAATGTTTGGCGAAATTAAAGCAGAACCTTTATGTTAGATTGAATTTCCAACCTGCTTTGTTCAAATCTGTTTTATACATTTTAACTCATGCAGTGTTTTTATATTGAATGCATGGATAATTATTGCATTTAACAAAAAATTATGAATAGAAATTAAAACTTTCTAAATTAGCAATCAAAGCAAAATTTTACATTTCGTAAGCACTTGTATCAATATTTTTATTCACTAAAACCACATTTTTATTTTACTATGAAATGGATAAGCACTCCTTACTATTTGTACTGAAACTCAATTTCTTTGCTGAAAAGAGGGTTGTTAATAGGAAAGCTAGAATATTTGCAAAATAATCTATAATTATATGTGCATGTGATATTCTCTAATATTAATTAAGATACCATAAAAATTAGGACACACTGCAAAAGTAATGGGCAGAGGTGCCATATAATCCAGGATGCCAATTCTAAATTTGGCGATTTTTGTGGCGGATTTTCTTATGTATCTAGCAAATTCGTTTTTATTACGTCATACATATGGAGACCAATAAGAATTCTGCAGAAAATCGTATTTTGGTAACCCTCACATGGGTACATCACCCTCTGGTATTTACATCACAGCGCACGTCACGATGCGTCATATTGGCAACATTTCATCATCGCCAAAAAAATTCAGAATCTGGAATCCTGGATTATGCAACTGTGCCAAGTAATGTTGATGGATAATGTTGATTTTGATACTATTGCCGAGTGTGCAAATATTTCTGTAAAAGAAGCTCAAGAATTAATTCTAATTGATGAGAAATTGTCATAATTTTTATATTGTGAAGTTTAGTGCAAATGATTACTTTCCCTAAAATCAAACGCAAAGTTTACAAAAATTACATCGCTATAATTTACTAATAATGTTATTATATATATTATGAAATATTAGTATAATAATGAAAATAATTAGAAAGCATGGCTGTTATCTTTACAAATGAATTAAAACTTTGCTACTGTGTGACCGATAAAAACAAAACATAAAATTAAAAAAAATTGAGGTCCTGGGTTCGAATTCCGGTTCAGGCATGGATGTATTTTCTCTTTCTCTATCCTGTCTTTGGCCTTTTCTTGTGTGTGTGAATGAAGTATGAATGATGCCTACCCTATAAGCGGCTCCCTATGGCATGTGTGAGGGTGAGATGGTGGCCCACCCCCTGTGGTGCACCAGGGGCAACGCCTCGGCGGCTAAGAGGTCGCTGTGTCTGGCCGGTTCCTTGATATCAGGGAACAATAGATTAATAGACTCTGTTGCAGCTGTCACTATCTACAATCTGCCATTGCAAAAAATAAATAAATAAATAATAAAAAAATAAATAAAAAAATAAAAAAAAACTGCTAAAAGAATCAGTAATTTCTTTTATTATACTAATATAATTTTAAATATTTGATTCTTTTTATTTTGTATTCTTAAATTTTTTCTGCAATAGTCTCCTCTACAATTTTTTTTCTTTTTATTTTGTATTCTTAAATTTTTTCTGTCAAATGTTCCTTATAAAAGGAATTATAAAATAAAAGATAACTCTGATTAACCATCCATATTAACCATTGCTTGGTTTCACATGAATATAAAACATTTTTTTCTCCTATTCTAAAAGCCAGTTTTCCCCTTAGTTGGTTGACTGATCAACAGTTGCTATAGCAACAATCCTTCAAGCGTATTCAAGTTAAATTTCACGGATTACTTAGATTCACTTTTGCTTTCATCGTCACAAAGCATGTAAAAATTTAATTAAATCTTTAAAATGTAAACTTAAATGCCCAGTTTTAAATTGTTTTTATTTAAAACTGATTTTCGCAAAAATTAACACAGGCTGGAAATGGTCACAAAAAAAAAAAAAAAAAGTCTAAGTTGATTACTGAAAGAACATTTGACACTGTTATCTCTCTCTTTCCAATTAATCCGCTTATATTCAAGGATGTATCCATTTCTTTTAGACAGGAATTTTTCATGAAAATATTATTTAAAAGAATGTTATAAAACTTGCAAAATTCCAATTTTAAAGGTCAATTTTATATTTCCAGATAGAATATCTTACCAAAAATCTACATAAACATCTTGTCCAAAAATCTACATAAACATCGTGTCTAAAAATCTACAGAAATATCTTATCCAAAAATCTACATAAAACATTCTTTAACATTCCTATTTAAAATAAAAAAAATTATTCATTAGCATCGAGTGTTAATTATATCAATTCCGAATTTAAAAGAAGACATTTTTAATAACATTACATTTTTATGTAAATGAATTAGCAGTTTTTAAAAGAATTGATTAAAAAAAATTTTTTTTATTTGAATACAGAATATTTAACATTAAATTTTTATTCATTCGATTGTTTAGCTGTGTTATATTTTTAATTTATAATTTTAATAACTAATCATGTTTTAAAGTAAATTAAGTAAACTGTCGATGGATATGTATTGTAAACAATTGATATATTTCACTGTAAAATGCTCTAGTATTTTTATTGATGAAGAGTTACTTCTGGTCAAAAATATGTATCTGATTAATCATTTCACGATTGTCTAAAATTGTTTATATCATGTATGTTAAAATAATTAAGAAAAATTTCTTAAGGTAATTTTAATTTTTTGAAACTTTCTCATTCGTCAGTGACTTGAAAATTTCGTTTCTTTCGTATTTTAATTCAAAAAATAAAAAAGCTATATTATTTCTTTTTTCGTTATAAATTAAGTTAGAGATAAACTATATTATGTTGCCAACTTAAATTTAAAAATTTCCAAAAAAAAAAAAAACATGTACTATAATAAGCTATAATCGTCAAAAATGTGAATTGAGAAATTTGTTTTAAGACGTTATAAATTTTCTAAGGAAACTTCTCATTCGTATCATGTAGTTTAAAAGTGATTTTCAATGTGAGTAAAATAATTTCTTCTTAACACTTTAAATTCAGAAAATATAAAAAATAGTCACATGATTACTATTTTGTTTAAAAATTAAATTAGAAATAAATAAATATTGATAATTGTGGTCAGCTTAAATCAAATATCATTCTAGAAATCGTTAACTGATTAGAATAAAAATTATCACTGCTTTGAAAAGCTGTCTCCGTCCTATTTTGTTTCATCGCCCGTTCTATTCTATCAAGCAGTTCCTTGGACTGATAAATAAATCCTTATCATTTTCTAAGATTTACCTTGTTGCTACTCAGGAGTGACAAATATTTATTTATAGTATACAAAAGCCAAGTCATTTGCGGATATCCTTGAACTTTATATTGCAAACATAGTTGATGATATCGCGGCTTTCCTCGTTCTATCAGCAAACATTCCTTCCTGTTGGACGAAAGCGAAGCCTTTGCATATTCACGTGAAAAAGAACAAGAACGGTGCATCATCACGTGACGCCTTTATGTGCCTAACTTGTTCTAATAGAGTCATTTGTATGACGCTCCAGACCGCGATTGACGTAAACAGCGACAAAAGACTGCCTTTAGCGGTTACTTTATGATTTAACACTTTCACACAATGATTTTTACTGACTACTTTGTATTTAAGCTACGGTGAGACGGACATAGCGGTCTTTATTTGGCTTCTTCCCAGGTGTTCTTTTGCTGTTTTTTGATGGATTGAGTGGCTGCTCTAGAACTTTTTTCGCGCCAATTCTTGATTCTAATCTCTTTTGTTGGTGTGTGTAAGATTTCAGTTGAATGACCGACCCAGGGTAATCTTTTTTTTTCCCCTTTCTGTTTCTACCTCCCCCTTTCTTTTTCTAGAAAAAATAGAGTGGTTGATTTTTTAATTCGAAATCTGCTGCCTTAAGATAGTGATACTTATGGTTAATTACGGGTTGTTTTATTTGTGTAAGAAAGCATGTGCAATATAAAAACAAATATGATTTTAATATACCCCTTAACTTATTAAAATTAGATCATTAAGTAGACTGCTTTGGATCTGAAAAATAAACATAATTAGAAATCCACTGTGATCTTAGCTGTATTTACTGGCCTTGGCATTCGTAAATTGCTGTAAATAAAGCTCTAGTTATAAAAAATTATCGAATAAAAAAAGTAAAAAATATACCATATCTGATAGTAGATATATCCTGTATACCATATTACATCACACAATACATTTATTATTAGTATAGGCGTGTACCTTAATTCATTATCAGATCATTAAGTTAATTGCTTAGATTTAGAGAAAAAAATCACGATTAAGGATGTATTTTGATCTGTGACCTTGGCATATATCGTTTATATAAAAGCTGTTAATTTTAGTATAAATATCAAGAAGATATTTTATAAAATAATTACATTTGCGCCAATAAATTAAGAAATAATTTTTTTTAAAGATAGATTTCTTTTTAATTCGAAAACAATTGGCTCACTGACTGTGATCTTTCCGGTTGATTACCGATAAATGAAGTAATTGCAATACAAAAAAAAAGTGAATTTTACTGTTGCAGAAAAAATAATAATTGATCGAACAACAATGCTGTTATTAAGTCATTTGATATATATTATCAAACTCATAATTTAGCACTTTTGGATGCGAAAAAATAAATAAATAAAAATTAGTGACTCTAAGATTAGAATATATTGTGGTTGTCACATCAGATTATTTAAATGCAAGCTATTTCTTTCATTGTTCACTTTGGCATCATGAGTGATTGGATAGTGATCTTCAAAGAATGAGGTCCTGCGTTCGATCCCAACCAGTACTCGAAAAACGGAGAATGAATGTTGCACTTTTACCTTTTACAATGCACATTTGAGCCTCAGTAACTTCAGCACTTCCCATAACATCAGCGAAGTTAAGCCTCACTTATCGTGGGCAGAGTTTAGGGTGTGGCATAGTTGTACAGAGGAGGGTGTCAGCTCAGGTGTACCTGACCTTGGTTCAATTTACGAGCTTCATGATTGCCTCATCACCTAACCGTGGTTCAATGCTACGAGCTTGGTAATAGGCGAATATTCTAAAATCCATTAACCTTAAATATAATCCGGTAATCCCCTGTACCACTTTGAATGCGTACAGGTCTTTCGGGGTGGTTGCTTGGGAGTTTTCTGGGCTTCCTCCCTTGTGATAGGCGAATACGCGCACTATCTATGAAAACTCTTTCCAAAAGTCAATTTACTCTGTATAATTGTCTCTATTAAAACGGCTTTCGGCTATTAGGTTAATCAAAATCTGTATCTGTGTCAAGTACAAATTACAAAAATATATTTTTACAAGATAATAATAATAATAATAATAATAATAATATATATATATTATATATATATATATATATATATATATATATATATAATATTAAATAGTTATTAAAATATTTAGTTTAAATAGCTTGAAAATTAAATTCAATTAAAAAAATAAAGATTTTAAAAAATCAGGTGCATTATTTAAGAGCAATTCGTTTATTGTAAAATACAGCTATTGATAAAATAAAATTAAAAAAAAAAAGTTTTATGACTAATAAAACCAAATCTATTGCTAATATTAACTTGTTTAATGAAAAAAGATAGTGTAAAAGACACTTGTAAACTGAGCACTATATCGTGAGCTGAATTTCTTGGTACCGTTATGTGGCAAGGACAAATTGGTAAAACGGTTATTAACAATAAAACCGCTTACTAGCAAATTAAACCTTCCACGATTTGATCGGTTGTCCTTTGGAAGGAAATATGTTCGTCACGTTCGCTCACCTCTTCACCTGTCGTGACACATCATATCACGTGACGTGTCAAGATAAGTGTTTTCGTCACTATAAACGACACTTATCATTCTTCAACACATAATATAGTCTTTATAAACTGGTGTCTTGTGCCTATTGTTATATTATTAAATTAACAAGTTTCTGTCTAGTTATTTTTTGTCGTATTCGCCTCTTAAGTACGTCTTTCTTTTTTTATCCTCTTCTTTAAGTTGTATTGTCCTTGTTATATTTTTCATCCCTTACAAAAAATTTCCTGGGAAATAACTAAATATTAATTAAGATAATATATAGTAGTAGCATTCATAATATTTTATATAAAAAATATTAATTATATCCTTATGTGTGTGTGTGTGTGAATGGTTTTCATGTTGCTCTAGAATACGAATATAAATTAATATATAATAAATTTTCTTACTATTTATTAACGATAAAAATACCATTATACCGCGCGCGCGAATAATAAAAATATTTACTAACTGTATTAAATACTTAACTTCTTGCAAAACACTGTTTTACGACACAAAATGAGATTATAATTATAGATTAACTGAAAAAAAATCGAATTTGGTATCGAAAGGATGGACATTCTGTTTAGTTACAAAGGTATTAAATATTGGAATCAAAACAATTTTTTTTCACCTGTCTTCCAGCGTAATCACGAAACTCGGTAAATAAGGAAAAATTTGACCGCAGTGAACAAAAATAATATTTATTTAAAACTTAAAATGTTGGTAAATATTGTTAATTTCAAAAAGAATTGTTATTTTCAATAATAATAAGTTGCCGTATTTTTACCAACAGCGGTTACTCCATTACAGAATGAGAATTCTTAAAGTGGATAAAACCTCAATTGTTCGTTCTGAAGAAAGCAGAATTCTGAGACGATATAAACATCGATACATAAGCAACTTTACAGTACATTCGTAACTGTCGTTAGTTATTTTTAATGAATTATGTAAGCTGTTATCAAAGTTTTAAAATTCAACACAATATGTGTGCTTTAAATTGCTAGAGAATAACGTCCTGATGTAATTTCATCCCATTCCATGCAGACGCTCTAAATTTAATGCCAGACGAACAAGAATAAAGACTTTATTTACATAGATATTCTATTAAAAGAACTGTAATTTATCTAAAATTTTATCAAATAAGTTCGAAATTCAAATATTGTTATGTCTTTACTATAGACAAACGTAAAGGTTCAAAATCCCAAAGCTTCTATCATAAGCAGCCTTTGTGTTCCATAGAAACACTCGTTTTTTATATTCGTCATTATAATACAATGCACAGTTGGGCAGCAACTAAGAGTGCTCTGTTCTGCGTGCTAATACTAAAAATACTTTAAAAAAAACACTGAATATACTGTCAAAACATATTTTTTTTAAATATTCCACACAAGGAAAGCAAATTAGAAAAATTTTCAAATTAAAACCAATACCTTAATTGGTTTCCCCACACACATTTCAATAATATATTATTATTTGGTAGAAATTTGTAAACAATTCTTTCTAAAGATGTGTAATATGCATAAAAGTGAATATGAAATGGAAGCATCAAAGATTTCACGTGTTAAAATCAATAAAAGGCAAACAGAATATGGTTACTTTGTTTTGTTTCTGATTCTATTTGGTGTACCATTTCTTCACTAGATCCACAAGCCCCTCATCCCTCACAAAATCAAGAAAATCTCCTTATTAAAGCCCAAACATAAAAGGTGTGGAAAGCTAACCTGGTTGACACCATTTTTACAACCGGTAATATAAAGCTTACTTTTGCCATAAAATTCACAAGCTCAAAAAGACGACTACTAGCAAACCTAGACTCTGTACTCTGGTCAGTTCTAGAACCCTTGAAAGCCGTAGAACCTCCAGAACCACGACCAGAGTGCTAATCATGAGCTAACCAATATAAGTCCTAGCTGTACACTTTCTTAAAATTTTATGGCGTTAATCTTGTTTTCTCCAAAAAACAATTGAATGTTATTGGTTAAGAAATCATAATATTTTTGTGACTGTCTCTTTTGTTTGAATAATTTGAAAATCTGATGATATGTATTTTAATTTTCAAGATTTGTAATCGAGAAGAAAATAAAGAAAAATGATTTTGATGAAAATTGGTTGTCATTTCATAAATTGTCTTAACAATAATAATATATGAAATAGCAACCATTTTTCATCATAAAATCCATATCAATTTTCATAAATTGTTTGTAAATCTAGATTTTAACTCTTCTCAAAGCTATTAATGCGTATATTAATTCATTCTTATTATGTTTCACAAATTTCAGCTCTTTTTGCTGGCGACATAATTGGGAATATGTGTCCAATCAAAATACTTTTATCAAACATTTTTTAAACTTCGAAATGAAAAATATTCTAAGCTTGAAATCTATTTGAATAATAGTTATAAGCATTTAGCTTATTACATTAATTTTCTTTCCATGAAATAATATTTCTTTAAATGATAAATAATTAAAGCATCTAAATTAGATTTTAATTTAAAACTTCCGGATTTTAATATTGTTATTGGTTACCATAAGTTGCCAATCAAATGCTTTGATTGAAAATTCTATTACCAAACGAGTTCTTTTTTAAAATTTTCTAAATTTAAAATCTTTTTAATCAATAATTGTACAATAAATATTTTGTTAAATTAATTTTAGAATACAAAATTCATGTTTCTTTAAAATGCCTAAATTGATTTCATCTTTATTTTTAAATTCTATCTTAAAAATAAACATCAAACATTCATATTATCTTAATGACATATTTAATTATTTACATTATGGTATGATATGCATTTTACTTTTCATAAAAAATAAATAATCACATATTTAATTGTCGAATACCTATAAAAAGTACATGGAATAATAATTGACGCATATTATTAAAAATATTTTTATTTGTAAATAACGGTATTTTAAAATTTTTTAATATAAAGGTAAGTAATTAAAAAATTCCGGTTATTTGTGTATTTTTAAAATTTTTCATTGCATAAAAAATTATGATTATTCATCGACATTCGACTATCCAATAATGCAATTAACTACTTAAAATTTATTTAAGACTAAGAATTACACTTTAGATTGAGAAATGAAAAAAATTAAAATTTTAAAGTTTTTACTGTGTGAATTTCAATATTTATTTAACAAATTTTCTAGAAACTTTAAAATATCCACTATAGTTCCTCAAGAGAATCATCGACATTTTTCTAAAGGATTTATAAGAAAGCAGATTTTTTTTAAGGTTTACATTATTTTTTTCTACGCACAGATAAATTAAGATTGTCAATTTTTTTTTTATCATGTTTACTGTTGAAACTGTGCTGTCTTTTTTATACTTTTTATACAAATGTTTCTAAATTGCAATTTAATGGAAAAATAAACCAGAAAATTGTTGGTACAAAAAATTTTCATAACATTAATTCAGAAAAGCAAGTTAAAAAAAGCGTGCATTTAACTTTCTGACTTAACTGTGTCTGTATCTAACCTGCAGAAATGCCTCACATTTTCTCCCAGCAATTCTCTTGTACATCAGATTAGAAAAGTTCTTTGAAATTAAATTCTTCCAAAAAAAAATAATAATAATAATTGTTCCGAAAACGGTTAATGTCATTTTTTGTTAAATTATCTGAATAATGATTCCAAGTTGCAAGATTTGGAAGGCTTCAACAATCGTTCTCTCATCCGTTTTGAGAGTGGGAGGAGTTAACAATCACTTTGCCTTGAAATATAAAGATGATCCTTAAGTTTTTTCACCTTTCAGTTCTAAGAAAAAGTCTTCGAAGACTATAATTTTTCGAAGACTGAAGTATTATTTTTACGGTATTTATTTTCTGTTTGATGGAATTCATGAAAGGAATCTTAATAAACACTTTTTAGCAACGTTTTACAAAGAGAGGCCATAATAACAGTTCTGGCAAATTATGCATCGGAGAGCATGTAAAGATATTATTACCGATTGTCGTCATACTTCTTGACAAGGTTCATTCACTACCATCTCATACCATGCAAATTTGTATGAATATCTTTGCCCTTGAAATTAAATGACTAAGGTGATCACACGTACGGGTTTTTAACTGCATATTATACTGACGGTTTCATTATGTTTGCCTGACTGACTGTCAGATGAAAACCGATGGAGATTAGAACAGCAAGAAGTTCTTTAAAATCTATTTCAAGCAGTTATTATACTACTGCTTGTAATTTTTAGTTCATTAAGTACAGTAAAACCCTATTATTCGAGACAGGATTTCCTTTGAACTCCAAATTCCAAAAATGCATCAAATTTTTGGAATTTGGAAGAAAGAAGTGCAAAAAAAAAAAAAGGAAACTTTTAGTTGATTATCTAAATAAGTAAATCTATAAATGTGTAAATCATGAATAATTTTGAAGTTCCTTAAACAATATGCTTGTAACTTAATTAACGTGTTACTTAAATTGTTTAAATGTATTATCGTGCTGATTTGTTTCCTTTTACATAACTTTTTCTTATCCTTGCTTCAACTGCGAAAGCTGCCCTTCACCATTCTATAGATAACGGCGTATTTAATATAATTTATTACATTTCATTACATTAAAATAATTTATTATATAATTTACCGTATTTTTTAACATAAGTAAGGCTTCTCTATTTATTTGAAAGTAGCCTCTCAAATTTAGCATTGTTAATTTCTTAACATAGCAATTAAAATCGAATCAATTAATTAAGGTTAAAAAATCAAACATCTGCAGAACTTCTGCTGCAATAGAAAGTGGAACAAGAAAATTTAGTGAGATGCATCTAAGCATCGCAAGACGAACACATAGCATTGGTTAATGATTGGTTGAAAATAGTAGTGTGAGATGATGTCATCAGCAGCGATTGAAATTCTATAGCCCATATTCGGTGATGATTATTTTAAAAGTTACTCCTTAATCTTTCTCATTAGGTGTGATAAAATCTATACAATCGATAAAGAGGATTATATTTGAAAACTGTAAAAAGTATGTGAAAAAAGAGAAAATCGAAATTTATATCTATATTTAAAAAACAAACTGGAATATTAAGAATATAAAAAAATATTCAGAAAAAATTCAATTTAAAATATAAAGGTGTAAAAAGGAATTAAGTACCTTAATAAAATGAAAAGTAAAGAAAAATCATTCAGAAAACGTGTGGAATAAAAATTATTAGCATTAAAGTAACCAAAACAAGGGAAAAGGCGTTTCGAACATGTTTGTTAAATATCCTACAGAATAAACAATACAAAAAATAAACTGTTCCCATTGCCCCCGAACTACAATAAATAAAATTTTAAAAAGATAAAAAATTAACATAAAAATTAAAATTAAACAAAAACAAGGAAATAAAGGAAGATATATAGGTTTGTTGAATTTGGAAATGCAATGGTCTAAAAAAAACTGTTTCTGTGAAAGAATTCAATTTTCTGTACGAAAAATTAACAAAAAAGATTTTAATCATTGCCTTGTGTAAATTTCATTTGTAGTTATTAAAAGAGAGGTAAGCCATTTATCAATGGCAGAAAGTATTTTTTATTCAACAGTAAATTTTACTATAAGTTTTCCAATTTTACTATAAGTTCTATTTTTTTCTTTAAAGTCACCCAATATCACTGACTGGATTCATAGAATAAAAAAGTTAAAGAGACATAAAATTATCTAAAATCTCGTCCAATTAAAGAATCAATAATAATATTCTAAATATAATTTTAAATAAGTAATTATTTATATATTTATTTATCTAAAAAAAACGAAAGTAAATTTTAGTATATATTTCATAGTTTGTGATTTTTTTTTATTGAAGACCATAATAAACATAATATATAATCTAGCAAACGTATTACACAAAATCCAAATGAAGCTACAACTTCGCACTGAAAAAAGAGCTTTTGGTTTAAAAAGAATTAGTAATATTAAAAATTATAATTATTTAGTTTTCATTTTGCTGTTGTTTGTTATAATGTTTGTTATAAAATTTATTTTTGGTCTTTTAAATGTTTTAATTTATTCCATATTAATAAGAATTCCTTTCTTTTCTTTTTAGGTAAGAATCAACAACTTTGACGAAATTATGCTTGTTCTGTTTCTAGGCCATGGAATAAAACAAAAGAAAACAACCTTCGTGATAGTACGTAAATACTTTTACGCGTATATACATTTAACACCTATAAAACTTTAAATATAAAAGTTTTAAACCTTTCCTAACAAAGAAAACTCACAAACACATATTATGTACTTCTATTCAACCAGCTTCTTTTAAGACTTTTCGAATTACCACAGTAATATCACTTTTCAAGCCCAATTTCTAACAAAATGGAATGAAGCCCACAATTCTGCATGTCTCCTAGAGTAAAGAAGTTGAGTCTTAGTCCCCCCCCCATTTGTATTTAAATTCATTGACGCCATTCTATTGAGTTCGCTAATGAAATTGGAATTTCCCAGAAGTCACTTCAATATATAGTTTCCTAATTAAGTGTAATGACAGAATTTACCTGGAAAATGACGCCGATTTTCTTTATAGAATGACAGTTTACAAATTCTTTATTATGTTCTTTTTCTTTTTATTCTGTTCTTGCTGATCTTTTATTTTCTTTGAATTGTTTCTCCTTATTTCTTAGTAATTTTGTTCGTGGAAGAAAAAGTTCCTAAGAAAAAAATTGGTAATTAATCCTAATTTTTCAAAAATTGAGATTATTAATGTTTTTTTTTTTATTCCCAAATTTTTTGATTTTTTATTCTAAAAAAATAAAATACAGGGTATTTATAAAATGTGGCACTTTTTGATATTTTATAATTCATAAAATAAAGTAAATGTAAACAACGCTGTGATATTCATTCATAAAATAAAAACATTTTTTTTAATGCGAAAGATTTTTGTTGTACTTTTTTTTTATAGACATTTCCTTTGTTTGAATAGCAGTTCTTTTAGAAATATAATCGTCGCGTAATTGCAAACGATATTTTTCTCCGGCTTGAATACCTTTTTTTTTTTCATGTATGTTGAACATTTCACAACAAGATGGATTGGGTCCTGTTTCTTGGCCCCCCAAACCATTTTACTAGCGCGAATATCCAAAATATATTGCTATGTTATATCAGGTGAGGTGTTGCCTCCACACCTGATATAACAGTTGTATATTTGGGGGAGAGTGTTTGTAAAAGACATCCCTTACAGAAGGAAATTATCGGACATTAGTGACCTAAAGTCCAAAGTTACTACGACAGTAGCCCAGATGTTTAAATGTGTTCAGCTTAAAACCATTTATATTACCTTTATATTTTTCATGAGATTAATGACCCACACAGAAAAGTCCCGTGATAGAAACTATACGGTTTTTTTTTTAAATTCTATTTAACTCTTAAATTTATTAATTAATTTTTTTGTCATTTTATGAATTATAAAACATTAAAATTTGTCAATATTTTTTAGATACCCTGTATGTTTTTCTTAGTTTTGTGAAATAAATAGGCGTTTGTTTTTAAAGAAATTATATATGTATTCAAGCATTTTTTTGATTTTGTTATTTTTTCTTATTTATTCCATAAGTAAAAAAATTCAGATTTCCCTGAATTTATAAAGTATGAGGTAGTTTTTTTATTTCTAAAACAACAAACAAATTTCATATTATCGTATAATATTTTTCGTATTTTTGAATTATCAATCACTCGCTGAGTTTTTATTTAATTATTTGTTTCTTAATAATCATATTAATTGGAAAGCACAATTAATTGTCGTTTACTTAGAGAATATAATGTAATTAATAAAAGGATATTTTTTTAGAAAAAAGTTAGGAAATTCCAATAAGTAAATTGAAAATATGAAATTAAAATATTTTTCTTGATCCAGAAGCAGAAGTCTTCACAATCTTTTGTATTTTGAAATCTGCTTATTGTCTGGAATTACCAAACTCTATACATATAGATGACTATGTACCTGGGATATTTTATTTATTAGTTTTGATTATTTTATAGCGTAATCTTAGTTTGTAGATTTAAGTTTAATATATTTTTAAAAACAGGGTTATTAATTCGACATTGTAACAAGCATCGTGAATGTGTTTTAGATAACTAAAATTTCAGTTAATGATGCTTTTCTTAAATTATCTGTATTATATTCAGATTTTAAAATTCCTTTAAATAAAAAACTGAACCAGAAAAATTATGTATTGTATGCATGATTGTATTCCTTTACTTAATTTCTTATGACTCAGGATAATCTTTCAGTTCAGCAGATCATTGGTTTTGATCCTCACCTTTAGTATGAATGTTTGTAATACTACTTTACACTATAGGTTCCAGCTGATTTAAAATTTGTGTGCAAAAAGTGACCACATACAAAACAAAAGCTTTGATTTAGTTACTGAGACTGTAATCTTTGCATAAATACTAATTATTTCTTAGCCTTTTCCTAAGTAAATAAATTTAAGAATGATTATATGGTCCCGAGAATCATCTTTTGGAATCATCACTTCTTTTTAGCACTTAAGAACAAATTGTCATTGTATTTAGACAACTGATTAGTATTATTATGAAAATGAAGGTAAATATTAACAATTGATCTAAATCTACTTCCCTATGATTGCTCATTACCTATAGTTAAAAGAAAACATTGATCTTCAAGTACTTATTCAAAAAATTTAAAAAAAAAAAAAAAAAAAAAAAAAAAATGTGTGTAGTAGTTTGGTTTTAAAAATTATTACATTTAAACTTTTTTCTTCTATAATTTCATAAATAATAAAAATGATTTAATGTATACGTTCATAGGAACATTTTCACACAAAAAATCTTTTGCTACAATTCTGCTTTCTTTTGTGCCTGTTTAAAAGAATTTGATGTCTATTTTGTTTCAGTCTTTTGTATTTATAACTGTAACTGTGACTCTTTTCCTATTTACTATATACAAGGAGATCAGAATCAAGGAGTTAGTTTTTTTGTTATTGCAATAAATTTCCTACTTCCCTACATCTGCCGACTGAAAAGGCTTAACATAGCCAATTACATCGTCATTTGAACCTCTGTCAAGTGACGAGGTCGACACATGATTTGATGTCTTATTCTGGCTGCAGAATTAAATTGGGTATCATAAAAATTTTAGCCTATATAGGTTTCCTTAGCATAAGTTCTTCGACTTGGTTAAGAATTGAGCTCGCTATCTCCTGATTCCGAGAGTAATATTTTTTCTTACTCGTCCAAATGAAGTCGTATAAAAGATCTTTGTTGATAATATCTCTCACAGAGTTAAGTGTATTAAATTTAGTTATAATTGATAGTATTATTTTTTGCCATTACATTATAATTAATAGTTATTAGTGTACTAATAACTCATCCGCATATTCTCCTTGTTTCTGGTCTTCTCATACGATATGTAGCATCTGTAGAGTTTTTCTTTTTCATTTCTGTAATATCAGAATGAATGTGGATTGGGCTAGATTAAACTTTTTCTGCATATATATATATACTTTTTTCAATTTTGAATTCAAAATTATCTTCCATTAATTTCTTTGTCCTTGAATTCAAAACTGAAAGAAAAAATTAGAAATTATCCCATTCGGGAATTCACATCAGATTTACATTTTGATATCTAAAATTAAAAATCTGTATAATTACAAGATTTTTGAGTTTTTAATTTAAATTTTAATAGAAAAACATTGTTTTTTTCTATTTTTATATATTTTGATAAAATATAATTTGATGCTTTATAAATAAATAGCTGTTAAATTTTAAAAAGACAATATATTATCTATAATTTATTCTGCTCATTTAAAAAAAAACTTTGTTTACTAAACAAAATTATACAAAATTTTGGAGAAAATGTTCCTTACATTAATATATAATTAAATATTTTTGTTAAAATTAAACTTTAAAGGAATCACTAATCAAGTTACCAAAAACTTTTCTAATCTTGAATATAATTTAAATGAGTAGTCTATTATTTTGAAGTTTAATACTCAATAATTTTTTTAAATAATGTTCATAGAGTAAATCATAAACTAATCATAATGCTTAAAGTTAGGTTATAGCGATTATTTTCCAGTTGTTTAAATTAGTTGAAAAGTTATGAGCCTATATCTATATAATATAAATATATTGATGTTACTATATATTTGTGAAAAGTGGATTGCTTTTTTTGACTGGACTATATATAATGTAGTAAAATAATGTGTTGATTGAGAATAATACATGTCATTTTTATTGTGTCGCTAATTTTTTTAAACAGGCAAAAAGTAAATGCCATATGGTAATAAATCGTTGGTTATAGAAGATTTTATAGGATTTGAAATTTATGAGCAATTTGTGATTATATTTAGTGATACTGATCTAACTTTATAACCTTTAAGAAAAATTATATGAGCAATTTGTGATTATTTGAAATTTATGAGCAATTTGTGATTATATTTATAGTGACACTGATCTAACTTTATAACCTTTAAGGAAATTATAATCTATCAGAAAATAATAGGTTGTTTTAGATTTAAAGATTGATGTAAATGTATTAGTGGTGAATTTCGTCACAAGAAAGAAAAAATTCTTCTGTTTCAAAATTATAACGGAAAATTTACCATGGGTTGGTTATTTGGGTGTTTAACAGTTAACACACTATAGGTATTTCATAAGAATTAGAATTTAATATTTCATATAAAAGTTTTCTATGAAAGTATTTTATTTATATTGGCTATATGCTATATGTAGATCATTTGATAAACAAGTGGTTAAGATCTTGTATTGGAAGTCGATAAGCAATATTCCAAGAAGCAGACCAAGGAAAAGTTTGTTTGATGATGTCTTGAAATACCTTAAAATCTCAAAGGTCTACTGAAAAATTAATGCCAAGATGATAATGTGCAATAGCCTAAGAAACACCCTGGGCTACAGTGCTAATAAAGAAGAAGTATACTATATGTTAAATATGTCGGTAAAAATACTCTCAGAAGAAATTTTTAGGAAACCTTGCTACTTTTTTTAAACAATGGTTTTTGCTTGTTTTTGATTCTTAGTCAAGGCAACATATGTTAGAGAAGAATTTGAGCATTCAATTT
This sequence comes from Latrodectus elegans, assembly GCA_030067965.1. Lineage (NCBI taxonomy): Eukaryota > Metazoa > Arthropoda > Arachnida > Araneae > Theridiidae > Latrodectus > Latrodectus elegans. The sequence continues at coordinate 26,579,501 of CM057820.1, read as the reverse complement.
ATTTAAAGCTACCAAAACCCAAACTCAGTTTTAAAAAAATGCAATAGGGTATTTTCTATTGAATTACATTATTAATTCACTACATGTCTGAAAAGTTAAAAAAATGTTTGATTAGTATTATGCTAGCCTTAAAGCAAAGTGTATGGAGAAATTGTTCCAAAAGTAGTTGGTCCGAAAAGAAAGAACTCTTCATTTCAAATAAGGTAGTTTACCAGATACTGGTAAGTCCTCATGATATTGGAATTTCTTGACTTTAAAAAAGTTGTCACGATGTTTATATTTTCTAAATTTGATTTTACCAGTCTATCACTTTTGACCGAATATCTTCTGATGGAACAGAACTACATCCATGTATGTTACCAGTCTATATCTTTCTGAACGAAAAAAATATCCTTACGTCTGCAAAATATGTAAGCATTTTCCTTTCAGATATGAAAGTGATTTCAGCAGTAATCTCAAATATTTTCCACGTTTTTCTCAAAGTCAATGTAAAGAGAGAATATTTCTCCTGGAATAATGTTGGTGAAAAATTTGTTTATCTTGTGGAAGATTACTTCAAATAAAAAAGATTAATAATTTTTGAGAAATGACAAATAATCAATTTCTTGTTTTGCTCAAAACTTTTCAACTAAATTGGAAAACTTTTCAATATGAAATCATTGCTTTTTCTGTTTCATGATTTGAAATTTGCAATCTTAGATAAAAAAAAAAAATTTAAAAAAAGTATTTCAGTAATAAATACTTAATGTAGTTTAGAACTTTTTTATTCGACTGAAATTAAATCATAAAAGCATCAAGAACATTTCTGAGTACTAAAATAAAAAAAAATTTCCATATCCTGTACTTTTATAGATTAGATTATGGACATATAGCTGGAGCATCTTTCATTGGCTACTAACATTTTAAATACAACAAATGTCTTTTTTTGTTACTGCAGTTATCTTTTAGCTGCAATATCATTTCACATTAACTCTGTAGCTAATATTAGGTTTGTCACCAAAAAAATAGGCAAAATAGGCATTTTTGTTATTATTTTGTCACCAAATTATGCTCAAAATTCATATTTTCTAAAATGCTTTTGGCAGCATTCACTAACAGGAGTACTATTTAACAGTTAATAATAACAGCGTAAAATAACGATTAATAATGTTAACTATTTATGATATTAGTGCTAGCTTTTGATGAAGTAATCCGAGCTCATATAACAGTTCTTAGAACTTGTTACCACATTCATTCTCTCAAGGTGGCGACATTTGAACTTTCTAAAATACATGTTCTTATGACTTTCTTGCTTTACTAATGCAGCTTCTCCTGTCTTGATAATGAATTGTCTCGTACATCTGGCATGCTACCGCGCTATGTGCCTTCTGCTGCCTCTGTGTTTGGCGCCACTAGCTGTTATCCTAGTCCTCCCCAGTCACCAAAACTATTCGCTCACATTAGGAGCACGCCACCTTTGGTTCCATCACCACCTGTATCTGTAATCTACAATGTTAATCCCTATGTAGTACCTGCTCCTGTTGTTCCAGTTAAGACAGCGGAAAATATCAGGTACTTCTATGTAGATAGAATCATTTTTTATTTCTTTTTTTTTCCATATGATTTAATTGACTATTTACTTTTTGAGCGGAATTGGCGTGATAGGTAAAATACTGGGTGATTATATGATGAATGATTTATTTTGAAAGCTCAATATACATATATATAATGATATCTACTGATTAAATATTTAGTAGATTTTAAAAAAAAATGGTTTAAAATGTATTGTGAACTCTTTTGCATTTAAGAAGATTTAAGAAAAATTATTAATGGTGAAAAATCTGCACTTTTTTATTATTGGAATAGAATCAAAATATCACAAACTCTTTTGTATTTGACAGAAAACCAAAAACAAAAAAAACATTTGCCAAAAAATTCATGATTTTGATATCCATGCGATTTTATAATCGCCAAGAAAGTGACGGAGCAAAACGTTACTCTGGTTAAGAAAGATGTTAACTTCATATGAGTCTATTGGATACATATGAGCCTATTGTAATATTTTGATATTTGATTTTAGCAAAAGATTGAATCTGATAGCTGAAAAGCATAGAAAAATCAATAATTATTCCTGATATGGATAACTTTTAAAATATTTTGGGACAAATGGAATTTTTGGAAAAACTTGATCACATCTTTAACATGCTTCATAACAATCAATGATGCCATAACATTTAGTCAGTATCATCATATTCAAGTGATGATACTGACTAAATTGATTTCAAATAAATAATTTGGAATAGATGTAGAAGATTTGAATTTGATAGAAAATTTAAGAATTATTTTTATCCAGAACCTGTAAACGTATTTTAAAATAATAGCCTTACTAATTGAAAGCATGATATCATCCGTAAACAAGCTATTCCACAGTGCCAAAATTTAATATTTTCTATTAATGAAGAGTACTATAAATAGAAATTAATCCTTTAAAATGAATAATAATTATGAAGTGAATAAGAATATTAATATTTCGCAAATGGATTTTTGAGAGTCTTGAACGGTGTTTCCGTTTTAAGTGATTTATTACGCATGCTCAAAATCTTGAGCGTGTATTCCTTGAGTGCTTTCTTTAATGCAACAATGTTTCTCTTTAAATTTATACAGAAATGCTCTATTTTTATACTGTCCAGTTGCGATGGATGTGGTTTAAAATTTCATCTCTCCTTCTCAAAATTAGTGGCAACACTTGTTCGTTGTCATATCCCTTTTAAAGTTGAAAAATTTTCAAACCATGGCTTGATCTTAAGAACACATTTATAAAATATCATTTGTTTTTACGAGTCATTTACAAGGCATTGGGAATTAGAGCATTCATAAAACTAATTTTCCTACTTTTACTTATTTATTTATTCTTTTGAACGCCTTATATATAGTTGCCTTTATATCTTAAGAATAACGCTTTTTTAGAATTATTTTCTGAATAATCTAAAATACCCTTTTATAATATTTTGATATTTTATAACTTCGTATTTAGTAGTTGCTATTTTATAGAAGTTTAAAAAAAAGACGACATTTTAATTTTGATCTCCCTTTTTATGGCTAATATTTTATTCGCTTGAAAAGAAAGATAATTTATTATGTACTAAAAGGAAAAACATTCAATATATCTCAGCATAGTTGAATATATATATATATATCCTACATATTGCAGTATAAAAAATTTGCATCATATTGAAATCATTTATATTATTTGTGTTTATATATATATGAAATATATAGTTTTGCATTAAATATAGATTTATATAATTATTTATTCAAGTACATATAGCTTATTTATTTGTTGTTCAGTATCTAAATTTTCCTAAACGCGATAAAACTTAACGTAATTTTTTCTTTAAATATAATTATTCAATTCTTGACGAGTTGGATCGATTAGAAGCTGTTTCACAAAATGATCATTATTATTTATAATATTTGATTATTTTATGCAGGAAAATTATGTATTTTTTTAAATACAAAAATATCTAAATCATCGAAATGTACTTATTTCTTAACGAAATTAGACTTTTTTTTCAGCGTTTAACTTTAAAATATGTATAGAACTATTTGCTTTTGTTACTAAAATGGCGCTTTAGCTAAGGTTTACATATCTGTTCATCTACATCCGTTACTACAGTAAATGTATATGGACCTCTGTGTTCTAATGATACTAATAATACATTAAGACCTGAAAAGTTCTTTTTACTGGATATACTTTTTTCTGTTCGTTCTTTTATAAACGGGGCAACAAAAAGAATGGAACGGAAACACATGGGCTTGAAAAACATTCGCCATTGAAAGAATGTTCTATATTGTCGTCATAGGAAATAAAGTATTATTTCACGAGGGTGTGGTTCGCGCACTGTTTCGATAAAGATAAATGCGGATATATTTACTGTAAGAAATTAGAGGTCGAAAGTTCTGTAAAAGAGTAAAATAACACACACACATATATAGAAACAAAAATAATGTTATTATTCTTATAATAAAAAATTCTAAGATTCGGAATTCATCCTTAAGAAACATTTATAAATTATTTAGATTTGCCATCATAATTGCTTATTAATGATTTAACTTTACTTATTTCTTGAAAGAATATTTTTACAACAACTTGTATTTCCTAAATATTTTCTTTTGAGAGAAATAGATTTTGCTTATAGTTAACTTAATTTTGAAGTATCGATAATAATTATCGAAAACATTTTATAGAAATTTTTCAAAAATTATGATGAATAATAAAATCTAGGAACATTTGATAAAAAAAATATTAAAACATTTACAGATTTAATAGCGAATTATCTATACTATAATATAAAAATTATCTGAATGCTTTTGAGAATTGAAGCATACAAATTATATACATCTGGTCTTCATACATTTCTCATGAACTTCTTGAAATGTCTTATAAACAAAAGAATAATGATAAAAATTCTTTTTTTATTCTAGAATTCCCTTTTATTTATAAATGTTTTGCATTAAGAATCACGAATATAGATTCAAAAATTCATAGCACGTATTCGGAGTTTTGTGTAAAATTTTTTGTTCCTTTCTATTTCGTTATAGAATATTGTGAGTATTCTAGCACAGTTCGAATATTGAATAATATATTTCAATATCGCATAAGAATAATGAGTAATAATTCTTTATGTCCGAAAATATATTTTTACAGCTCTATCTTCAAATGAAAAACTTAGCATTAATACAAAATTTTCATTCAATGTAAATACATCCGTACAGACCAAAATACTTTTCTATTGCTCTTCTAATGTGTTCTATTGATTTAATGTGTTCCATTTCCATATTTTTTTGCCAATTGATATGATAATGTTTTTACATTATTTAAATTAGAAATCATAGCAAGATTTAGTTCTTTAAGTAATAAATTAAGGTTCAACTCATTAACAGATTCATTATAAAATTATTATTCAATACACTAACGAATTCAATGATAAAAAAAATTCAAAAATAAATGTAATAATTTAGCTAGCATCTTAATAATTAATTATCTGATATTTAATTCTATAACTATTAAAAAATAATGAAATTCTTGTTATTTTATTTTAAATATAACTGCTTTGTTTCACAAAAAAAATTATTAGTCAATTATAATATTTATTCAAAAATAGCGTTCTAAGAAATCCAGTATTTCGTTTTTCTAAAATAATTATTAGTTGTTCCCAATGGAAGAAAATTTTGCATTGTTAGAGAAAATAAATTGTCTCCAGTAATTTAAATGACCATTTATATTTCGGCCTTTAAGTTATTTCAAACATTTCTTTAACTGTTGAACAAAAACGAAATCTCATGAATTTTGTGTGTCCTTCGTTCACACAGCTTCCATTTTCTGGAAGTTTCGATGCAGAAGAAACGCTGTTCGTAATACACCCATCTGTAAAGAGGAAAGATTTAGGTAATAATGTTTGTAGGTTAAATGGAGCAAGGTAACAATCCATGTTTTAAATAAAATAGCAATTATGTTGATGGCAATTATTAATTATCTAAATCTAATTGTGTTCTGGCGTAGCTGTTGAAAGAATATTTTAAAAATATGTTTGTTTTTTCATTGCTTCTGTATAAAGCATTTGAGTTACCCCTCAAAAAATTTAATATTTATTATTCTAACGTATTTTTAGTACATCAAATTTTAGTACTTGCAAATAAATCATTCAAAAACATATCTTACCTCTTTTTATTTAAAATTCAATTTGTTCTTTACATTTTTGTAGAAGATGATAGCTCATTTAACATTAAATATTTAGGTTTTTAAGTTGATAGATATCTAGACTAAAAAGTAACAAAATTTGATTGGTATATTCACTAGAACATAGGATTTCTATTACAAATTAAAGTAAATAAATAAAGGGTACATTTTGGCATATCTTTAAATTTTATGAACTTTTTTGGCAGATTTTGCTATTTTTCTAAATATTTGGATTTTTTATTGAATCAGAAAGATAAAGAATACTAAGGGTAATCTTAAATTTTATTTTGACAACTTTTGTTTATATGCCATTCTTTACAATTTTAAATACTTTGTTTTAACGCATTTTCACCAGAATGCTTCTGAGGATAAGTCAAATATTTTTTTTAAATCCTACTATTTCAAGTTTTATTCACGCCTTTTATTATTAATAAGATTTAGTTTACTTATTTAAAAAGAAAATGGCGTAATTATTATGTCAACTAGGTGAAGTCTTTTAATCGCTAAAAAATTCCAAAATGCATAAAAAGAATTGCACGCCATCTGTGTTAATAAAGTTGCCTATGCCACTTCCAGAAAATGTTTTCATGTTTTAAATGTCATTTTTTTGTGATTAACAAACACTATGGTGTATTGTTAATAAAGTTAATGTGTATTGTCTTTGTTATTTACTCATTTATCAGTTGCACTGTATGTACATTGCAGCGCTAAAATATCCCCTGGAAGTGATTCCAAAAACTTATTTTTTTACAAGTAGAAATCCCATGTTGTAATGTGTACGCTCGCCAAATTTTGAAATAAATCTTTGATCAACATCACTTTCTATGGATCTCTGAACACCTCACATTAATTTATGATATCATTTGCTTGCTCAGTCCAAATATATCTACTTATCTTTTCAAAGGATTCTTCTGTAAGATTTAAAACTATTTGTTTTTGAAATCATGGATTGAAACAGACATAAGACTTTGTTAGCACACGCCTCCAAATGCCTATATTTCAATTTAAATTGAAATATAGGCTTTTCTGTAACGAATTTGTTATCAGACATTCTTCTAGAGGAAGTTGCCTTCAGAGTTAGCAATTTCACCGAATAGCAAGAGAGATATTGTCAGTTTCAATGAAATCTCAAGGCGAAAAGTCACAATTAGTTCCACCTTAAAGATCGGACATTTGAAACACTACCATAGAGAAAATATATTTTGAGAACCCAATTCAATTTTAAGAAAGATTGAATTAATTTAAATTAGAAGAAATTGTTTATTTGTTTTCCCATTCATTGGTTGTTCTGACTTCTTTTCTGGTCCCTAATAATGAAATAATTAATCCGAGTCTTCCAATAATTCAAAACATTATTGTAATTTTTTAATCATCATTAATTAATAGCTACAAATACTTATCATCTTTAGAAACGACACTAGTGCATACGCCTATTTTATATTATCATGCAATTAGATAATTATAGTGCAGTGTTTTAGATGCATTTCTTCTAAATAAATTGGTATAGTAATTTATATTTAAATTCGCTCTTAAATTGTTTTAATATTTAAAGTAATGTTTGAATTTTAAGGAAAACCTAATGTAAACCTAATGTATCATTTAAACTCGTAAAAGTAGCTTTATCTTTATTTTTAAACTTAATTGATATTCTGATTGTTTTTTATTGCTTCACTTGCTCTTATACCTTATGATGAAAAAATTCCCTCACTTAATCCAATTGCTTTCAACATTTCAGAACACTTCTGCTGTGTTCTAATCATTATGTATTAATAGCTACTAATATTATTTATAACCTATAGAAGCAACAATTAGTGCATAGACCTATTTAATATCATTCACGCAATTAGAACGGGTAGATAATTATAGTACAAAGTTGTAAAATTTTTTATCGATGTTGTTGTTACTTATGACACTTATTTCGCTTGTCAAGCTTAATTGATTGTTCTGACTACTCCTTATTGTTCAACTTGCACTGATACTTTATGATAAAATAATTCCCTCGCTTTTTCCAGTTGCTGTCAACTCTTCAGAACACTTCAATGTGTTTTAATCATTATTTATTTATAGCTACAAATATAATTTAGGAGCTATTTTGAAACAACAATAATGCACAGACTTATTAATATTATTATGCGATTAGAATGGACAGATAACTATAATGCAAAGTTAGAATCATTTGATGAACATTAATGGATTTAATGATCCATATTATAAGTTATCTCTTGAACTTTTTTTATACCCAAATTTATGGATTTAATAAAAAAAACGAAATTATTTAAACAAAGAAGAAAAAATTCGATTTGATTTTTTAATTTAATTGACTGTTCTAATTGATTTTTATAGTTTCAGATGCAGATATGTATCATGATTGAAAAAAATTCCCGCATTAATTTTTTCCGGTTCATTGCATACTTTTTTTACGCATCAGAATGTTTCTTGCTACGTTCTAATAACAACTCGTTATTAACTTTAAGTACTGTTTAATAAGTACAGAAACCGTAACAATGCATAGACCCATTTAATCTTATTGCGTAATTAGATTAGTCGGGCCACATCCAAAAGATTTTTTTTTTTTTGTATGCTAATTGTTTTAGCGATGTTTGTATTTAAATAAATTCACTCTTGCACTTGTTTTAATGCAAAAGCTTTCAATTTGATTTGAAAGAAAATTTAGACTAATTTAGAAGAAATAATTGTGTTTGTTTTCAGTTAATTTATAGTTCCAAATGCTCTTCTTGCTCATATAATAAAATTGTGATTTCTTGATCAATTTTCCGGTTCATTTTGTGCTTTCTATGCATCATAATGTCCGTACAACATTCTAATCATAATTCTGTAACAGCATAAATGCTATTTATAGAACGTGTAACGGCGCATAGACTTGCTCAATACTATTAATACAATTAGAAAGGTCAGATAAAAACAGTGCAAAGTCAAACAAATTTTTTATTTTTTATAATTAGCGTCGGGATTTTCTTCAAAAGCTTTCATTTTTCTTCCTTTTGATAAAAAAGAATATATCGATATTACTGCCACTACATAGATATCAGATGCCTTTATTATGCACAGAAATGATTCATAAGAGAATATTAGGAGGACGATAAATATTAAGAAAAGTAACCTGATCACGAAAAATAAATTTCGAAATTTTCAGTAAAGAAAAAAAAAATTTAAATCAAGAAACATTTACAAAAATAGATTTAGATATCGTAGGAAAAATATTGAAGTACAAATTTTTAATATGATTTGAAAATTTATGCTTCAGTTTCTCACATTGTATCTTGATTACTTTTATGTAGTTCGATTAAGTGCATCTATCTATGAAAACAGAATATTCTACTTTGCAACACATCAGATGTAACGAGCAAATCTTTCCCCATTTACTGATAATATTAAGCAATTTAAAGACTAACATTTTAAGTTTTGCGTGGATTATACATGAAATTGCTCTCAAAAATCTTTAAAATCTTACTTTTTGGAATTGTGTGGTAATACGAAAGTGGCAGTCAATAAAATCCATTAAACAAAAGAATTTACCTAACATCACTGACGTCAAAAATGACATTTATACAGCAAACTAGTCTCCCTAGTCCTTAAATCAAAACTTAATTTCGGAAAATAATTAATTACAAAAGCATTCTAAACAAGTGTAAACTTTAACGCTTCAAAATATTTGAGACCATGATAGTTCTGTTCTGCTCTTCAGGTACACTTTTGGTGTAAATGGTTGCTTTGTTTTGCGCTCAACAACCACTTTTCCACAAGATGGATGACTTGACCGGGACTTAACATTAAAAGCGATTTAGAATGACTGCAGACATCCACACTAGAGATGGAAATCAAACGCATGAGCAGTTACACTGAAAACCACAGCGCTAACCATTTGGATTAAATGCATAAGCAGCTTATGGTTATAGGGAACAAAATTTTAAGTGCTTAACAATTGCGAAGACTAGATAGTTAACTATAACCAAGAATGTTCGGTTTCGTTCTCTACCAAAAGTGAAGCCACGGGAATAAAATCGTGTAGTATTCGTGTTCTAATGAGAAGAGAAGTTGATTTTGTTGACGAACGGTATCAGATATCCTGTTGCCAGTAGATGAAAAATGAATACTTTTAAATGCGTTGAAATAATCTAAATTAGTATTTGCGTTTAATAAATGTGATGTCTGGAAGCAATGTGTTTTGTGTCATTCAAGTATCCCAATGAAGTCAAGATCTTTAGAGCTCCACAATTTTTATCAAAATAAAGTGTAAAAGCAGTTCTACTAAATATTTCCTCCAGAAATTATTAAGTAATTATTACAGTAGATAAACGATACATTTCTCATAAGCAACGTTATAAATTTTTGAATTTTAATTAAATAGAATAACTTAAATCTTCAACGCAAGTTTAATTTTATGGGTAATAAAATGTTTCATATGAAATAAATTATAAGCATGTTTTTCTTGCGTATATTAAACTAATACAATTATAAATTGATCCTAAAAATATGAATCGTATATAAAAAGTACTTAAGATATAAAATTAAACTTCTATAATTGCATCGAGTAACCAATTAAAGTTCTCATAAAAAGAAACTTGTTTAATATATATGGTTTCATGATAAATGAGAGAGATAGGTTTATAATAATACATTATATTTATCATCCAAGAGAGAGAGAGAGAGAATTGCAATTTTTTCTATGAAATATTTATGCATGGGAGCGAACAATATTAATCATGCATTCATACAAGTTGAACGTCCTTCTGAGTTCCACTTAATCAGAAATGAAACGTCACTGTTAATTGGGAGATCAATTAATATGAAGATGAGTTATACAGGTACTGCATGAATTATCATCCAATTAATGCTTTGAAATGTGCTCTTATTTGTGTTTCCAAGAGGAAAAATTCGTTTATATGTTCCTCGAGTTAAAATTTGGAATCCAACCTTGAATTCCAATTGAGAACCTTCTGCTTTTGTGGTTTGAATGAGCTGAATATGCTCATTCACAATAGTAAATTGTTTCTTCTTGGGAGTGGATGATTTCCATTGCAAGTTCATTCCACTTTTCACAGTTACAATTCTCTAATTAGATAACCTTTCCTCTTCTCCCAAGGATGATATGTGTTTTTTTTTTTTTTTTTTTAATTCAAAGTCCTGCTTCAAGGCGACCTTTTGTTTTGGATAAGGAATGCTTTACAAAAATTTTTTCCTCATAAAATCCGCCAAAATATAATTTTTTAATAATGTATGCAATATTTACATTCGAGTTTGAAATATATATGTATATATATATATTTACTATTATTGCTTTTTTACTTGGAATTAAAATAATTTTATGATTTTTATTATTTAAATTTTTTAAGTTAAAGAATAATTTTTCATTTATTTTTTAAAAATAAAAATCGTACAAATTGATTAGATTATTTACATTCTTAATTATTTAATTTAGTAATTTCTTAATTTTTATTTTTAATCAAAATTATGCACGTATTCTTACAATGACACGAGTCATATATACATACATATATATATATATATATATATATATATATATATATATATATATATATATATATATACATACATATATATATATATATATATATATACAATGACTCGAGTCTCTCAACGAGGAATTTAGCTGTGCAGAGTTTATATATATATATATGGTTTTCCAAAACGACCATATAAATTCTCCACAGCTAGATTCCTCGTTGGGAGTACATAAAAACTGCCCAAAGAAGCGTTCCTGTACGATCCATAGTTTACGAAAAAAATGCGAAAAGCAAAGTATGATGTCCCTGCTGGTGCAAGAAAAAATACTTTATTCAACATATCAACATCAGTACGTACATGCAGCGGATATCGCCGGGCATACTCCTTAGCAGTTTATAAGACATTTCCATTACATCGGCCGTACATCAAGTACATGTCGCAGTAGTCACAAACGGAATACATGGTCACTATACGAAGACTACCAGTAGCTGCAAGATGCAGCTTTTTAAATACCAGTTCACCGGCGGCTTCACGTCATTCCATGGCGCGCGCATTGCGAGGTGAACGTTTTAAACATTATCATCTGGAAAGATATGAAAATACTTTTGTTTATAAGTGCAATAAAGTGTTTTTTCTTACACCGACAGTGGCATCATACTTTGTTTTTTGTATTTTTCTCGTAAACTAGGGATCGTATAAGAACGCTTCTTTGGGCAGTTTTTATGTACTCCCAACGAGGAATCTGAATGTGCAGAGTTTATGCGTTCGTTTTCGGACACCCTGTATATATCACTACGCTGATTAATTTGTATTTTCTGGGGTTCACATATGTATCGAAATTAATTATTATCCGGAGATATATGAGTCATAGAAATATTTTATAATACATTTTATGTCTTTTTATAAGACATAAAAAAATAATTTTGCAATTTAAAAAAAGAACATTGGTAAGAAAAGCTGTGCTAAGAGTCACAGATCTCAAATTTAAGATATTTGATCCCGAATCAACTGGCAAAAAATTTAACCTGTCACTTGCTTTGGATACCTGAGAACGAATGGTAAATCTACCATTGTTCTTGTTTATACCAGTACAGATGCGAATGCATCTGAGTTCGATGACCCAAATGGAATACTTTCGGTTATGCGGATGTAGTGTTTTCCCAAAAGTTCTAATCTTCTGGAAATCAAACGCAGTGTGCACATTCACTGGAAAGATGCCGACCTGGATTGCCAAAATCCGGAGTTCAATCCTCGGATCCGGTGTCATTTCTCATGGCCTTAGAACGTGGCCATGCTGGCACGCTGTCAAAAACCTTTATGCTCCGACATTTCTTTCTGGTTGCATCAATTACTCAAGTGACAGAGATGAAGACGCCTGATCACTGATCCAAGAAGAAGAGCGCAGAACTCGAACTACGTTAACTGTTTGCTTAAGTCTATGTTTACTTGACGATGCAGATCCAGTAATTTTGTACAAAAAGTTAAGAAAAATTATTTGTTTGCGCAACTTGGAGCTGGTTTCATAGCAAATAAATAACTTGCTGAGCACAATATTTGAATGGTAACTACGTAATCCTCTACTGAGTTTACTCATGGCTTAAAATTGCCAGAACCCGATTAATTGAGGAATCGATCACATTTGAACTTCATATTCCAATCAAAAAAGTTCAATCAAAGAGTTTGCGCACGTTAAATATTCGTTGGTGTAATGTGTTGGACGGGTAATTATTTCAAATATCGATTCTACTATTTTAGTGTCATTTAATATGTATATTTAATGATGGTTATATTTAAAAAATTAACCAATTCATATGTATACATTTCATATATATAATAAATTAATACAATCAATAATTCTTGATTATTTGGTTATTCAAACATGATGTCTTGAATAATGACTACAATACTTACTTTTCTTATGTTTACTTTATGTATGTAATCATTGAATACATTTAAGAAAAGTATACATAAGAAAGGCTTAGATTACAGTCATTGTTAAAGACAAGGTGTTTATGTTGTCAAATAATCAAACTTGGTAATCTCAAGTGGTAAGTAACTCTAACTTTACACACACATACACACAACTAATGTAACTTTATATACTTTTAAATAATATATAAATTTACCCATGTAAGCGATTAATACCCATATTAATTTATGTGATGATTAAATATGTGAAACCGCTCGTGGTTCCCAATCTTGCTTTTTTGACAATGCAAACACCATATCTGGTATAATGACTGCTGGATACTATTTCTGCGACACACTCTTAAAAAAAATTGAGTGGATTTCACTCAGAAGGAGTGAAATTTCACTTTCATTTTCACAAAACTCAACCAATCTTTCAGATAGAAACTCACTCTTTTGAAAGATGTGAATAAACCATTCCTTTTAAGAGGAGTAACAACAAATCGTTTAAAGGGGTAAATTAGATAAAAAAAAAGAGTGAATTTCAATCTTTTATAGAAGTATTGCTGATTTTTTTATATTGACAATTTAGGGCAGAAATTAGGTTTTGAATTTTTTATTTTAAGATTTTTTTTTTTTTTTTGACAATTACAATATAAAGATATGATTTCTTTATTCAATAATTTAACAGTACAATTGAATATGGCATTTTATAATTATAGTGGTTTTTAAATTACATTACCAAGCAAATTGTTCAGTCATGTGAGTGTATTACATTATTTATATCTATTTAGTTTTAGAGAGACTCTCTCTCTCTCTCAAGAAAAAATAGTCACACTACTTATTTTTCAGTTTAATTTATTATGGGCCCATTAAGTACAAAATTAACTTTTACAAACATTATTAGTACAATTAATGGTAACACAATTTAAAAAATACATAAATATTTTATATAAGTAAATATTTATTTTTGAATATTGATAATATGCATTTTTGCAGTTACAGGACAATAAAGACATATTTACAGATTATTTAAATATTTAGATATCAATGAAACTATGAATGAAATTAAAAATAAAATGCAAGATTATACTAAAAAATTTATTCAATTTTTAGTACAGAAAAAAATTAAATGAAAATATGTATACAGAAATTCTTATGTTTATGATGTCAAATTAAAACTGGAGCTTGAAAGTTTTGTTGTCAGTTTAATAAAACAAAATAAGAATACTATTAAAATACGAATAAAACAGATAATAGGCATTTTAATACATGTATTTCGCAAAATTTAGATCTTGATCGATTATAGTAAGAATATATTGATCTTGCATATCCGACATCAATGTATCCACAGATAAAATTATTTCATATTCAGGTTTTGCTTATGACCACAGCAAAGTTTTGAGCGTAGTTCTTCTGAAGACCTCTTCATTTAATTCGAAAAAAATTAACAACTAAAATTTCTGTAATATTTGTATTCTCTCTTTAATGTCCATATAAAATTTAATAATAAAATTTCATATGAATAATACTTCAAAAAAATAAAGCCTTATTTATTAAAAATATAAAAAATACTATCATGCTGAATTCTCATATATATATAGATATATATATATAGTGTTAACATTTTCGCAGTCTCCATAAAACTTATTTTGATTACATATTATACAGAATATACCTGATCAGCCATTTCTTCCTTACATTGCATTTCATCATTTTCAAAAGAACTCCATGTTTCAGATTTGCTTTTGCTATATTTGTTTTTTATTTTTTTCTTCGCTGATAACAATGACAACCTTAAAATACGAATATAAATCATATTTCCATTAATAAAATTTTTAATTGGAAATTCTAAAATATACAAATTAATAGCACATTTTGATACATACAATTTTGTTTTCGTTTTATCAACGAATGCTTTTATTTAGTAACAATTAAATCAAAAATTGTCAATGAAATTTTAATAAATAAAATACATATTGTCAGTGTCAGTGAAATTTTAATGAATACAATACATACTGTTAAGTAATATTCTGTAGATTAATATTTTCTTTATATTGTATTAACATTTAAATTAAAAAGCTTCGAATTTTATTTATTAAAAAATTTATTCTTATTCATTGGTATAATTTTGTATTTGATATTAATCACACTTTCAATTCAGTACAATAAACTATATTAAATAATATTTCTATAATATACATTAGATATTTAAATCAGCGAGAAAATTAATAATCATATTCACGCAGTTTCGAAAGTAAAAGAATTCAAAAATGTATTCATTATAATTTACCATTAAATTTGTAATAAACTAAATTTTGGTAGAAAAAAATATTTGAAATAAAATTAAAATTTCCAAACACATTCTTATATTATTAAACATTATCAATTAATCAGAAATTTCAAACATTATAAATATTACATGAATATGAACTCAATAGAATTCATTCATTAACACTTTCTTAAACGAAAGCTTATATCATGGTGTAAAATCACAAATACGAAGAGTTGATGTAGTCATTCAATTAATATAAGAAATAAAGACTTACCGTAATGTTTCTGCGTTTCTTCTTGTCCAATTATATATATATATTTCAATTCAAATAGATCGCTTTTACAAAATGAAGCTTTAATTTCTTCCATTTTTAACGAAACTAAACCGAAAGTATAGAGCCACGTGATGGTTTAATCCAATCAGAGCAAATCACATTTGCTTTGTGCCATAAACACGTAAAAAAAAAGTGAAAATTGCCTTGAATCGAGAATAGAGTGATTGAAAGAGAACTTCTCTACTCAGTTAAGTACAAAAGGATTCATTTGGAATCTTTTTGTTCAAAATATCCGTCGTTCATCGAGTGGTGAAAAACCACTCGATTTTTTTTAAGAGTGCAGTTAGCCTTGATTAAATCTTGTGCCAGTTGTAGCAACTTATAACTCTATTCGTAAATAACTTTACCATTACTTCTTTGAACACTATCTCGATCTCTACTGTAACTTTGACGAGTATTAAGAAATTTAACTAGTATAAAAAAACTAGCTTTTTAAATTATGAAAAAAATCAGTAATGCGTTAATAAATTGTTAAAAGAATAGCAAAAATTCCATTTTTCATTTTTTTATTCCTTTAAGGATCATTTTCAAAATTTTCATTTATAGGCAGTAACATAAGTGAATAATTAAAATTTCATTCATCAAAAAAATCGATAAAAACGTTAACGAAACAATTCTTTTTAAAATTTCGTTTAGCTGTCTCAAATGTAGAATGTATTAAATGCCGCAGTTTTGGCATTAAGAGATTAATTGATATTTTGCAGCTTTTTAGTTGCAACATGTGTCTCTGATCAATTAAAAATACTTGGATAATTAACTCAGTGTCCACGGTAGTCACTTAAGTTATCGATTAAGTCACAATTTTAGGTTTTTAAAGGCTTCAATTAAAGATTTTTTTAAAGGAATTTTATTTGCTTTAAACAATATGTGGCTATACATTTGCCGAGGATGTGATAGCATTTAATTTTCAACAAGACGATGTTCAGTCGCATTCAAAGAAGGTTCCACAAAATTCGCCACAACTTCCCAGATTTTTTCTCATTCAAATATTTAAAGACTTACTTTACAGTGCATTTGTACCATGTGCAAATGCTTATTTGTACTTTATATAGTCAGCCATATCTTAGGATTATAATAGATACTATATGCCATGGTTATAACACATACGACATATTTTAGATGACTAATTAAAGCTGCATAAACATCAATTTCATTTGCGTGTTCTTTGCGAGATGTTCTCATCTAAACTTTTAACCACTTTTTCAGTGTCATCACCACATAATCGAAATTTTTTTATCCGATTCCTACAACTCTTTTCAATATGCATTATCATATATTTGTATTATATTTTATATAAACTAATTTTCTTAAAAATAATTTTTCCCATCAGAAACAAATTTTTGTTGACTTGAGGTGAATAAATTCATAAAAATTATTTACACTTTGAAAATTAAACTTAAAAATCGTTTTTAAAAATATGTGGAATTTTTGACGTAAAAAAACATGTTTTTTGGATAATGGCAAAGAAACATTATATTAATTTTATGTTACTCTGAATAAAAATGATAGAAAAATTATTTATTTTAATAAAAACAAGTTATTTCCGGTCTACGAGCGTAAAAATTATTTCAAATTAAAAATTATACGACACTATTTCAATATTGATTTTTAAACAAAGAAAATGAAATACATAAAATAAATATATTATTTCCGAATGAAATTTTCATTAATAACTTCCTAATGGATATAAATAATTTTTAATAATTAATCCGCGGATTCAACTATTGTCAAATACAATTGTTCCCATTTCTGTTGCATGTCTCGAATAATTACTTTTCAATTTTTAACATTTTTGATATCGAGTACCAAACAAATTATTTTGCGGGATTTATTATAATACAACAATAAATGCGTTTATTAAAGCTTTTTTAACTATGAGTTTTTAGCAATCGATCTACTATATGAAATTTAACTAAAAATGAATATTTCATTTATTTATTTATAACAAATGAATGAAAAATATACCAAATCACCATTTATATATTTATTTACATTATTCTGCGTTTTACATAATAAATCTGATTACAAAATTTAGTTATTTCCTTGTTGTTTTTATTTATTTTATATTATTGCAATAAATAAGCTAATAAGAGTTGAACACACTTCTAAGACAGAAATGATTTTTAAAAACTACCATGATTAACTACAATATTAAAAAGTCATTACTCTTAATTTAATCTGTAATTTTTTATTTTAAAATTGCGAGAAAACAAGTTTTCCGATATCCATTTTGATCGTATCATAACAACCGAACAGTACGATAAATGGCATTAACCAACTTAGACATAATAGAGTGAAGACATGCGCAAGTTATCTTATTCAACATGAATTCTCTCAGAATATTTATAGAATTATTTATTTTTACTAAAATTCTTTGCTCTTTGATATAATTGACACAAACTCCAGAAAAATAAATCGAAATGCATCACGCAAGCATCTACTATGTCTCTGTTATTTTCAGCTTGCTGATAAAATTTGCTCAATGTATTTAACGTGAGAAGAAGGGGAAGAAATCGAGACCGAGAATTCCCGGGGTCACGCAAAAGGGCTTTTTAACCATCATTAACTTTTCTTTGAATGAGGTCAGTAACACTCAGCCCTTTTATCTGGAATCACAATAACGCCCTTCTACACCACGATTCCGCCCGACCTTGCCCATAAAGAATTCATCTTCGTCGAAATTTGGGGAAACAAATCGAGAATCGAGGGATTGACTGATTGATGATCCTCTGGATGACATGTCTCACTTTCTCTTTCACCCTGGGGAGACCACGCCGAAACTTTGACCCACTTTTCGGCTGAAATATGTAGGCCACCACACACTTTAGGGCCAGCCGTTGCCCCTAGCTACTTAATTTTACAAACAGATTCTAAATGAGCGTTTTGTTAAGCCCCTAAAATAAATACGCCCCGCTTGATGGGAGGAAAAGCTCCATGGTGTTGTCGAGAGCCCTTGACCCTTTGCCTTCAGACCCGATCTTCCAGCAGTTCTAATGATTCTTCTTTCCAGACGGTTTGTCGTCGAAAAACCATGTCATGGTCCCTTTGTTTTAAGCTGTCGTGGTGGTTCTTAATGACTGAGCCCTCGTGTTGGCTTCCGCCGCCAAGCAGTCTGCCTTTTTCTCGGGATATACTTCGCCAACAAAACAAGGACACGAAGCAGGCGTGGCATAAATGAGGTCGGCCTGCCGTTTGGCGTGCGTGACAAATTTCACGTAATGGCGCGTGAAAAATAACAGTAATTAAAAATTCATTAGGGAGATTCATAGTTTGATGGGAAGAGACCGACAAATAACGCGTTGATAAACCGATAATATATGCAGAAATACCATAGATCTCCTTAATTGCTCTATTTTACATTAATCACACGCTTGGGGACATTGTGTTCCGGGAACAAATGGCTTCCTTCTCTGGAGCAATAATGCACATGGTTTTTATTTTTGTTTTCGAAGTTTGAAACATATTTGATTGCACGAGGGGGGATTATTTTTCCTCATAGATTGCACTATAATAATCATATCCAATGAGTAGTTTGGCAGTTAATAGTTTGTCAACACTTCTGAGATAAAAAGCTTTCTTGTTGCTTAGATCACGATTGAGTAGTCTCTACTAAAATATTGCTATATATCCATTGAAATTAAATTCAATAACTTTAAAATAATGAATTTATTTATCAGATGTTCTATTTTTTTTTTTTTCTTGTTTTCATATGAACAAATAAAAATTTAGCTACTTATTAATTTTCCCAGCCCACGATAAACTGCCATATCATTTTTTAAAAAAAGTCGAAAGAAACCAAATAAAGGACAACCCTAAAATAGGTTAAAAGCTTCTGTTTGTTAAATTTCAAAAATCGTGTGATATATATATATATATATATATTTTCTTCTTAAAAATTACGTTTTATTTTGCTGTCCAATATGTGTAAATGAGTTCGAAATGAAATTATATATAAAAAAAAAAAATTTGGAGGTAAAATGTAGAAAGCTGTAAGCAAAAAGCATTCGTGAAAGAGGTCTATTTCTAAAAACTTTTATTTGAATAGTGGATAAAATCATGTCTGTTAGATCTTTAATTATGTCTTCAAAAATTCAGCGTCTTTGAAGAATATTAATCTTTTGATGCTCTATTAGAAGGAAACATCAAGATATGAAAGCTACAAATAGTAAGGAACAGTTCTAATTTGGCTTTTATCTTGTCATCGATTTCATTGATGAGGCCGTGAAAATCAAAAATCCCCAAAATTTGGCTTAGTTTGTCACTCCACTGACAGTTATTGACCATAAAAATGTAAAAACTTCAAATTTAACAATTGACCAGTGAAAATATGCCAAGGGATCGTCACCAAAAAGCACACTCTATTTATTCTAAATTTGAAAACTATTTTTCCATGCATCGCTATCATAACTCATCTGGAAACGCGCACAAAATAATCCCAAAGATTTACTTTTCTGACCTTCAAAGCAGTTGGAGAAGAAGGATTTATTGCCATATATCTTCGCCAGAAATTGATAGTAATGCCTTCCGTGGAGCTCGCAGATTCACCAAACATAGATGCACCAAACGGAAACGTTCGCGACCGGAGCATATTTCGAAAACAACTGTCAGGTTATTACGAGCCGAGAAATTCCTTCAAGGCGGAACTCGCCAGTTTTTTCTGGAGCTTTGTGATTATCGAACGTCGTTTGTGGAACTTCTGTTTACATGTTGTGCCAACTGAGATGCCTTCCCTTGATGGATGTTCTGATGCTAATGACGAATAGAATTTAAAGCGCCGATTGCTTCTGACTTTGATGAAGGTAATTTCTTTCTTTTTTTTTTTTTTGTCATTTCGTAGAATAGAAAACAAAATTTCTCTTTGGAATAGCTTGGGTATAATTATTTCTAACAGGGATAACTGATTACTTAATACAAGTATTTCAAGAAGACTTCTTTAATGCGCATTCTCATCACTAGGTGGCTGAATTGTGTAAGGAAACTCTTTCATGATCCTGAATAAGTATAGCAATAACTGTTAATTTACTACTAGTAGCTTATAAAATTTCCATCAATGACTACTTTCTACACCAGGTGGCTTAGTTGTATTTCTTTCTCTCACTAGTTTGAGATTAGTTATTACTTACATCAATAACTATTTTCTCATTACAAATAATTTTTGATAGTCCTATTAATTCCTGTTTTTTCCACATTAAGCGGCTTAAAATTACTTTTTACCCCTTTCTAATTTACAAATAATTATTTATTCAGAACACGTAATTCGTAAAAATTCTAGTAATTCTATTTCTCTAACAAAGATAGCCATCAGTATCATTTGATTAATATCAGTTTGCGATTCACAATTATCCATAAAAATATCTATTTCCTCAATACAAATAATTATGAAGCTATGAAGAATGCACAGTCTCCATATTACATAACCGAATTCGAGTTACTTTCCAGATAAATAACTATTACCATCAAAAATAATTCTTTTCTCACTACAAATAATTTATAAAATCTTAATTAAGGCTTGTTTTCTACATTTAGTTGCCAATAGTGTCCTTAGTCTCTTTCCACTAAGTCAGTGTTACAAATATAAATAATTCTTCACTGACTCCGAGTACTTTTCAAAAACTATATTAAATCGGGTTCTCCACACTTAGCCTCTTTCCAGCGAATAAATGTTACAAATAGAAACTTTCTCTTGACTCATTACAGGTAATTTACAGAGACTGCCATTAAATTGCGTTCTCTCTACAGTAGATGGCTTAATTGCATCGCTTATTTATTCCCAATTTATAAATAATCATTATTAATTGGAACACTTTAAATAACTACAGACTAGTTTTTCTACGCTAGACGGCTAAAAGTATCGTTTGCGCCTTTCCATTGCGTGTGAATATATAAGCATTGATTATAAACTGTTCACTCAATACGACTAATTTACGAAGACTCCATGAATGAATGTTCTCAATGATAGGTGGCCTGCCTCTTTCCAGTTTGTGATAGATTCCTACCAATAGCAGTAACTATTTAATCATATAATGCTGTTTTCAAATAAGCCATGTTTCCCACAATAAGTGGTCCATAGCGTTCTCTTATCTCTTTCCAGTTTCTGATTAATTATTATCAATACCAATAACTTTTTATTTATTATAAATAAAAACTCTTAGTGCATATTCCTTGCACTAGGCGGCAAATTGTGTTTCATTAGCGTCATTTTAAAATTTATGCACATAGGTGCAATATCGGAGAAAAATGTAGGTATTAGTATAATTGATTGTGAAATAACGTGGAAATATTGAAATAAACATCCTGTTTTTTACTTATAATTTCTCTTATCTACTGTTAGTTTTTTAGTTTAGTTTTCAGAGAGTCAGCCCATTTAGGTGTGACCGGCAGAATCCACCCCGATTAATTATTATTGTTGAAACTTGTAAATATATAAATAATAAAATCTTATTTTTAAGGAATTGATAAGAAATTTCACAATAATAGTTTTTAATTGTCATTCTGATACAATGTAGAAGTCAGTGCAGTAGGTATTATACGTAGCAGAATGTTAAAAAGCTTTAACGAACTACTTAACTTTTTATAAGTGAGTTCGAATCCCGGCTTAACTGAAAATCCGCCGCTTTCTCCAAAGGCGGCTGTGGCATTTTAAATAAGTCGTGGTCGCAATGTCCGCCAAGTGAAATGATACCTCTAGGGATGACAAGTCAAATGTTGGGACACTTTTGCGCTTGTCCCTGCTTCTAAATGACATACGCTCTCACCCGACTACTTTCACTTAAGTGGTAGAGCCGAACTCCGGCCTAGGTGCAGGGAAGTAACTGGCGCCAGAATAACGTGATGTACCAGCTACTACTTCAAAAATTTAAAAAATAATATCAAATTAACTTAAGGAATTATGGAGTAAAAAAAAAGTTCTCAAACATTAACATTATTTGTAAAAGAAATATATTTATTAAAAGAATATGAAATTAAAAAATAAGAAAACACAATCTATTGTTTGTTAATGACAAAAACAATTTATTAATAAAAAAAATTTTCTAAGAGATTGATCACATTAATTTAAATTTGTTATTTAATAATTGTAGATTTTAATATTTCTGAAGAGAAAAAATGTATTTTTTGGCGCAAAATGCTTCTCTCGGGTATGCATGTAGGAAACTTGTAATATACTTTTACATTTTTAAAAATGTATGAAGTATAACTGGAGGGAAATTTTATGGGATTCCCACTTAAAGGAAAACAATGGAATTTCGAACATCGCTCGAATTATAACTTGGCATGAAGTTGTTTTGTTGTTACTTACGACACTTGGACAAGCCAAGATCGCTATGCTTTGACTATGCGAATTCAAGTCAATAGGGAGTGTCTTTTGTTTTTTTTTTTTTTTTTTTAGCCATAGCATCACGTCTCTTTGCTCTTTTTAAATCCTCCAATAGATGGCAACACCAGAGAACCCGCTCTCTCAATTTTGACATTGATCTGAAGGGGGAGGAAATTTTCTCCAGACCATTGCACCCATGGTAATTGCTCAATGACCGACCACAGGACTTTGGATTCCCCGGATTTAACGAACACGTAAATCGCATATACTCGGTGGGACTCTGGGAATCGAACCCCGCTCTTCTGGATGGAATATCCTAGCCACTAGGTTACCACGGACCCTGGAGTTGTCTTAAAAGCTATGAATAAATGTATCAGAAACATAATGGTCTGAAAGCAAGATAAAATTCATATTCGCATTGCCCAATATTTACTTTTTAGTTTTGTCAATGAATTCAAGGGAAAACCCGTTGGCATAGGGTTAGCATTTTGCTCTCTCAAGGAACTCAGTTCTCGAACTCGGAGAGGGCGACTCAGCCATTCAGCCCTTCAATGGGTTGATAAACTAAGTACCAAGCAGGCTTATTAACTAAACACTGGAGGCTTCGTGTTAGGCTAACCACTTAACCGGGACATATGCTTCACACTCCAACCTCGATTAGGAAAACAGCTATGGGCACTGTAGGCCTTACCCCACAATGTCCTGTCGTGTCACATGTTTAACTTTAGACAATTCAACTGATGAATGGCACTTATGAAAACCTTTGGTGTCTATTTTTATATGGTTCCATTATATCTTATTTAACATATTCGCTTTGGCTTATGTGCGTGACATTCTGATCACTTTGTTGTTTGGCGTCGATCTTTTCATCCGCTCTGTTTCATCAATAAACTATAATTTCCGCTGAATCTTATACTTAATACTTACATATCACGCAATAATTTGACGCAATATGATAAAAGAAGATATATTAATATTATTAAATCTGTTTATAGATTTCCCACTATATTTTTAAATAATATGGTTGAATTATTAATTAAGAGCTGACCGTGAATTGGTGGTATGATAGGGCTATGAATGAATATTCGAGTGAAAGTCTGCGGATTCGATCCCAACCATTATGGAATATAGGGGTATGGGTGTCATAAAGGGTATGGATGTAATAAAGTGGAAATACGCTTCGTCGTATCAATTCTAAAAATTCAAATAAAAGTGAGTCCATTGTAATAAAAAATTTGATTAACAGATTAAACTCATTATTTTTATGTTTCCACAGAAATGATGCATTAATTCACTTATAATTAAAACAAATGGTTATGTAATCTGAAATAACTGAATGTTTTTATACAATCGAAATAGTTTTATCAAAACATTCACTTTAAAATAACAATAAAAACCAATAAATTCTTTTAGTCAATAAATCTATTAAAACGTCTCTAACCACTTTAAAATGTTTTGCTTCGGAGAAAGTATTTTCGAAAACAATTAATTATTCAAGCACATTCGGATAACAAGGTGTATTATTTTTTATGACAAAAGGTATATTAGATAACGATTTTTTTTCTCCAAAGAAGTTTTCCCCGCCATTTTCCTAACAAATATACCATTTTGTTTAATTTATTTTAAGTTTTGAATTACTGTTATTACTGTGAAAGTTAAAAATGTCTCCCTCGTTATAACTTTCAAAACAGGGTCAAATTCGAGTAAGAACGAATCGCGATTAAAGGTTTGCATGGATTTGCCGCTTTCTTTTTGCTCCGCCCAGTGCAGATCGTCTGGTGCGTGTCTACAAAATCGTCTGGTTGTCGCGTGATTTCAGATAATTTTCTGTTAGTTCTGTGTGTTCGCTTAATAAATGCTTTCAACTCTTTTCTACTTTAATTAAATAATACACTTCCTTGAGCGTTAGCCTGAAGCTTTGTCTGATTATGAAATATGAATTATAAAAGTTTTATCAGAGCTTTATAGGTGCTAATTTCTTTTTATTTTGAAAGAAAGAGCATATATGAAGGATAATATTTCAAAAAAAATAACTGGCTTAATTATTTTAGTTCAAAATGCTTAAATTCCAATTCTTCTTATGGGAAGTCTCAATTAAATTAAAAATTTCCGTGAATTAAATTTCCAAAACAATTTTTTAATAAGATTGGCATATTTAAAGTGTATTCGACTGTCAACAAATATTATTTTTAGTACCAAAAGAAATGTTTTAAAGAAATTTTTTTATTTCAAGAAAAAAGAAAGTTCGTTATATGATAGATCCCTAATTATCCGAATCAAGTGGGACCGGACCCTATTCTGGTAATTAAAAATTCACTTATAGTTGGATTATTTCGAAAATAATTGTCTATTTAAATTAATTATTGTACGTTGAAAATGAGAGTAAAACTACATATCTTTTTAAGAAAAATAGAAACGTTAATTAAATTAAATTAAAAATACTTTTATATGTTAAAGTACTTATAAGCACATTTTATGTACAATACTGTAAATGAAAGTCATTACTTGCTGAAGATCTCGGTCAGAGTAAGTTGTTTCTCTAGCTTAATCCATTTTCAGTTAGCCTAGTCACACATCTATTTATTTGACAGTCAGAATTTGAATGTGTTTACACTCGGACTGACGCTCATTTTAAAACACTCTATAAGCTAGCAAATGCAGCTGATAATCTCGTGTCTGCTTCTACTTCGACATTAAGGTCATCTTCTTCCTTGACACTTTCGATAAATTTACCATTATTTGCAATTCGAAATCTAAGGTTTGTCTCATAATCCATTATCTTATATATTTAGGCCTAATTTCTGAAAAAAACTTTCTTTGTCTCTCTCATTCTCATCTTCTCCATTCTCTTGCCTTTCCTTTCTTGGAACCTTTCCTTTTCTCATTTTCTTTCTTTTTTTCATTCTAATTTATTTTTCTGAAATTTTGAAAACGAGTCGGATAATCAGTGGTACGGATAGACAGAGTTCGGATAATTGTTGTCCTACTGTAGTTAATTGATTCATATTGACTTATGCTACCATGAATGTAGCATTATATGAATGATCAAATTTTATTTAAATTTTTATGATTCATTAAAAATCCTCTTTACAAATTTTCTTATTTTAAGATTTGTCCTATCTATACATGTGTTACTAACTTATACAACATCACTTTTACAATCACATTTTTTGTTACTCAATATATAATATTACACGCACTTAATCAAATTCGAGTGAAATTCAACATTTTTACTAGAAACATCTGAATAAGATACAAAAATAGCTAAAAAAAAATTGTACATCTGTGCTAATATTTACATTCGCCCGCGCACAGACAGATTTCAAATCTACGCATACAGGATGATTTCCATGGTGACATTTCAAATATACGCATACAGGGTCACGCGTTTCCATGGTGACATTTCAAATATACGCATACAGGGTCGCGCGTTTCCATGGTGACATTTCAAATATAAGTATTATCATTCTATATAAGTAGAGGGTGATGTTTTTACTTAATTCACAGCTTCCTACGTCATCACATCGTGCTCTCTACAAATAATTGACTTTCTGGCCTTCAACTGTCTATGAGTTCGATTCCCATTTCAAGCTTGTAAAGTCGTTCGGAATTCCCTTTAAAACTATAGGACGTCATTCTAATTAGTCCTCGAACTCAAAAAGTTACTGTCGAATGAGAAATAAATTAATTTTATTGCAGGGGAAATCTTGTTAATAAAAACCATTATTTAAATTTTCAGATGATATATGTTTTATTCCCTACGAGCTACCGAAAAAGTTGTGCAACCATATAATCATTAGCATATTTCGTTTTTCCATTTTAATGTGAAACTGAAAATGTATTTCCAATTTTATCACTTCTTCAGTAGGCATTGGGTTTTTTAAAAAGTTCTACAATAATATGATGTGCATATATAACATGCAAAATTTAATAATCTGTTTTAAAATGTTTTTATATATTTATACATAGATAATAAAACATCGAACTTATAGTTAAACATACACGAATACAATATAACTTATATGCGAAGTATATATCATAATTTTTACATTGAGATCTTTTCATTCGTAATATATTAAGACAAAAATTTTAATATGCTTCGCTCAACACAGTTACTTCGACTTTACTGAGGAACGCTGATTAAGGTTGATTCCAAACTGTAAAAACAATGTTGATCAACATTATTTACTTTGACAGCGCCTAACGGATAGCTTAGTAACTGAATGCCATTTTAATGTATTTATATATTCGCCGTAAAACACCTTTTGGGTGAACTTTTCATGGAAAATGGGTCTTATTCATAGAGTTACAAGGGAGGAAACCTTGAAAACTCTAAAATGAACAAACCCCACCAGAGGTAGATATGCAGAAATCATAAACACAGCATCCATTCCGTTATTTAACAGAACCTAAAAATTTTCATTTCAAGGATCAGAATTTTATATCTAGGCTAAGATGAGTTTTGCCATTTCGAGCCATTTTATGCCCGTGATGACCTGGTTGGTTAGGGCATCGTTCTCATTATCGGAAAATAGGGAGTTCGAATCTCGTCTTATCCGAAGATCCGTCGTGTTCACCTAAGGCAACTGGGAAACGTTCAATAAGTCGAGGTAACAATGTCTTCTATGTGAAATGATATCTCTGGCAGCGGCAAGTCAAGTTGTGTTTGATCCCTGCTTTTAAATTACGAAGACTCTTACTTGGCTACTCTCCATTAACTGGTAGAACCCAATTCCGGTCAAGATACAGGGAAGTATGCTAGTGTAAAAACAACTTCGGGCCAATTAATGACAATTTTGAATTTTTATCTTTTTTCGGAAAAAACAAAGCTAAATTATTTGAAAATTATAAGTACCGTCAAGTATTCATTAGCACTGTTTTGGCCTAAAAATGGCTTTATAAGTATGCCACTTTAAGTATAAATATAGTAAGTATGCACTTTGAATACAAGTGTCCTTCAAAATGACTTAATAATCGAATATCATTCTTCAGAATAGAAGGCCTCAGGTTCGATCCCAATCACTGTTAAATAAACGTGGTTAATTTCTGCTTTCGGCACGCGCATCTGTCGTATTAAGTGTTTGAGTATCTTCCAAATTTACCGTGATACTTCATTTGCTCTTAATATTCTTTATTATCTCCCGGAAAGCAAGACGAGACGAAGGTTGAAGTATCTTACGCTTACCTCAGACCACCTGTTCGTTTCGCTTTATCAAAAACATATCTTACTTATCTAGATTGTGATACCGCCGTGTTTATCTAAAAATCAGTCTCTTTTCAAAATAAGATAGTATTCTTGACAAACAAAGCCAGTTTCTAAAAACAGCTATTTGTAAATCACTGTTTGATAGGATATTTTTAAACTCTCATGAAAAAAAAAAACAATAAATTTTATCCCAGATATTATTCAGCAGTCGTAAACATTCCAGCTCTTTGCTTGAAAGCTTATTTTTGAGTGGGTTTAAAGGAAAATAAGTTCAAACAAGATGATAGATGGTGTTGTTTTGTCTGATGAATAGTCAGAATGGATTCGATTAACATTACATTTAATTGTTTTATGTTTTTTTTTTGTCATCGACAATGCTAATTTTAGAAAAATTAGCTATTAATAAGTACTTAAAAAAGAGTCATAAAACGACAGTTCTTTACTTCACAAAATAATGGTTTTTCCTTTATGTTTTCCGATGAGGCGTTAATTATTCGGCGCCAGCATGCTCATGTCCTAAGAAGTGTGCCAGATGAAGCATTCTTTTCACATTAGAAGCCGGTATTAACTTTACATAATTGGTACGCTCCACCATTGGCGGTAGGCGGAGAGACAGCCAAGTGAGAGAGGTGAGCTTTTCTTGTTCCTAATTTCTCGAATAATGTTGTGTGTACGAATTATGTAGTCAAAACAAATAACAGTTTATTTTGTTTCGATGAGAGGGCGACAAATGAATGTAATCTTAATGCTCTGCAAAGTTAATTGAATGATATATTCCAAAATTTTCAACCAGTTATAAAACTGAACCTTCCCTAAATTTTGATGAAATCTATTTTTAGAAAACCAATTATATAGCGATATTCTGTGGGCTTGAAAACGTGGGTTATATATGCATTCAGTACCACCCTGGTGTCGGTTTGCAGAACTTTAAAAATAACGAAAGCTGAGAAAAAATTGCTTCGGAAATGTAGAAAAGTAAAATTTATATTAATAATTCCTTATTCTGTGTGTGCATCGAATTTTCATTCTGGATTAAATGGAGAAGGGCTGCTTGGAAAGGAATGAAAGTTATATCAGGGTGTCCATCTCTGGTTAAATTGGAATATAGGTTAGCGTTTGTGTTCGAAAAGGGAATAAATTTCCCTTTTTTTAAAATTTCAATCTATGCACTGCGTTGGGATTAGAGAAGATATACGTATAACAACAAATCATTCCCTCTTTCCACATTCCTACATAATTTGCTTTGAAAAATAATAATATTTACTATATTTTCTTGTCTTAAAAAAGGTATTTTTCCCCTTTGCAGGGACTATATTTTCAGCTTTCCCGGTTTGTCTTCGATGGGGGAAAAATATTAGAAAACGAATGAAAAAGCCTCGATTTTAATATTTAATAATTTCGTAACTGAAAATAATTTTCAAGTGTTCCAGGTCTCATTCGATTTGTTTTTGGATGCTAGATTTCTTGAGGTATAATTTTGTGGTGAAGAATAGCTTTTTGAGAACACATTAAACATTTTAAATAATTTTTTATGCTATGTAACCGATCACTTGCTATATAACCAAGCAAATATAAGTAACTTTTTAGAGAATGTTTAAAAACTAATTATGTGTATTAGATTGTGTTACGTAAAAGAGCAAACATCAAAAATGATGTTTATTAGAGTATGTTTACGAAATATTTATAAACGAAAAAATATCAAACAAAAAGTTGCATAAAAAAAGGTATAAAAAACATTTCTCTGAATTACCTTATGCTATAAAAAGTACCAAATGTCAAATATGAAACTTTTTAGAGAGCATTTAAACTATATTTCTCTGAATTAGTTGATAATTACTATATGAACAAAGTAAAATTTTTAGAGGAATTTAATAAACATTTCTCTTTTGATTATAGTTTATTTTATGTATGCTATAAATAAAATTTTCTTAAATTTATTGCTTTTTTGACAACACTTGGAAAACATTTCTCTTTATTAACCCATGCTACTACATAAACGAGCAAAGATGAAATATGAACGCTTTCAGAGGATGTTTAAAGACATTTCTCTGAATTGGCTCATAACTACCATATCAGCAAAAATCAAAGATTGGTTTATACTGTGTTTATGTGCAAATATTTAACAAGAAACTTTTTGGAGAACGTTTAAAGCATAATTCTCCGAATCAGGTTATAATTACCAAATCAGCAAATATCAAACAAAAAGCTTTTCAAAGAATCCTTAAGGACAGTTTCTTAGATTGGTTTATGCTATGCTGCAATGAGCAAACATCTAACAAGAAGCTTTTTGGGAAGAGCGTTTAAAGAACATTTCCCTGAATTAGCTTATAATTACCATATCAGCAAATGTTTAACATAAAGTTTTCCAGAAAATGGTTAGGAAACATTTCTTGGATTGTTTTATACTACACTAATTAAGTAAATATCTATAAGCTAATTTGGAGAACGTTGAATAGCATTTCTAAATTATATTATACTCTTTCGATGATCAAATATCAAGTGAGAAGCTAACAATAAATTCAATTTCTAGGCTATTTTATACTGTAATGAAACATTTTTCCTGTATTCTATTAATACATATTCTGTTGAACACTGCTTAGTTTAAATTCTGGAGCAAAAAGTCGTAACAAAAATTTTCGTTTTAATTTGCTGGAAAACTGTCTTTCGAATAGCCTCTGGATATTTTTTGCTTGCTGCTTTGAGAAACATAGTTGCAGAATCTGACCTACTTTTGTGTGCCACAGCAGAAATGTCCCGGAAATATCTTACTGGACTCAGGTCAGTATGAACAATTAGACGACGAATGTCTTGAGGAACTGAGGAAAACGAGCATCTTTATTTTTAATTTTCTTCTTGTTCTTGTTGAGACTTAATGGCAGCATCCGAGAACTGAATGATGTAAAGAATGAAATTGGAATATTAAATGACTGCTGGCTAGAATTCTTTTAAAACAAGATAAATTAATTTTCCTAGAATGATGTACCATAAATTGAAATAAATTTCTTTTTAAATCTCTAACAAAGCCCAATTCATACTAAGTTTATTAACATTTTAATTCTGCAATTTTTTTAATCATTGGCCATATTGGTATCCAAACTATTAGCTATTTGTGGCCTTCAGGTTAACATTTCCTGGATTCGATTCCTAACTCACGTGTGAATATTTGTAATGTAATGTGAAATCCATTTAAAACTGCCTTATTACTTCAAGTGTGAAAAAAGGATAGTAAGATAACGACCAAACAAAACATTTCCTATTGCGCCCCCCCCCTTTTTTGGAATATGTTTCTAAAGTTTGGCATGATTTTAAAAATTGTAAAATCTTATTAGTTATTCCTAAACAATAATTTAAATTTCTATTACGACTGAGAAATCTCTAGGTAATAATTATGGCTAATATATATAACCAAAGAAGTGATTAATCAGTATTTGATAAAACTTATTAATGGAATATCATAAGCATACTCTCAAATTTCCGGTACGGCCGACTTATCTCGGAATAAAAATTAATAAGAATACATCAAAATCCGAGATAATTCGATATAATTACAGAAGCAGTTGTTTAATCCATCACTTGAAGAACTAAACTTTACTAAAGGAAAGTCATCTAATGCAATTTAACTTAATATTATTAGTGTCCAATGAAACTAATTTGGTAATGTTCCAAATTCTATTTTTACTCACATGCGAATCACATGCAACTGTCAATATTTTGCAGATTTCTTTTGATGACAATGGTGCGACACCTGGTTCAAAATATTCCGCTTAACACAAATTCTTTCGACACGAAAAACGTGGTCGCTTTTGTTTTAAGAGCGTTAGTCATTTATTCTGCAATCTTTCTTTTCTTTTAACAGCTGACGGAAAGTAAAACTAAGAGATTTTACAATTGACTTTTTTTTTCGTTTTGAAGGGCGAACAAGGTCGAAGTCAAGGTTACCACCTACAGAAATTTTTTTGTGTCTAATTTTTGCCGTTGTGATCTCTTTCGTCCGTTATTTTATTTCACATACAATATAATTTGTCTAGAACAATAATTACCAACTCCTAACTTTAAAAAAAAATATATAGAAAAATGTTTTAATTTCATTTGACTGATCAATTTCGAAATATCGGAAACAATTATAAATAAGATTCATTTTTAAATTTCAAAGAACTATCCCTTTTTATATTTGCTGCAATAAAGTGAAATCGTACACAACAGTATTTAGAAATTTTATGAAAACTATTTTTATTGTAAGAATGAGAAAAAACTACGAATATTTAAAATTATTTTCTTCCCTGCTATTAATAAGAAACTTCAAAAGAGCTTGAATTTAAAAAAAAATTAATTAATTAAAGATAAGATATAAAGTTCCATTAAGAACTTTCATATTATATCAAACAATCGCTAAATATAACAAAATTTTTGAGTTGGAAATATTTTATTATTAACACGAAAAATAATTTAGTAACTCCTTATGATAAGTACATTGTGTATAGATATTATACACAAATGAATTGTACCCCTTGTACATCGTTTTCCTAATGTATGTGAAGGGAAGTTCTTCTTCCATCGTTTCTCAATAATCTTGATTTTAATTTCCAATTTAACTTTTTCCGTTAGCAATATATTTTTCCTTTGTTGTTGTATATAATACCTGTATAAAAGAATTTTCAACTTCCACCACTATAAGGGGCGAAAGTAATGACAGTGGACCAACTAGTAGGTACGAAAGTGACCTGAAAGTCATCGTCGACCCGAAAGTGAGTCTGCGTAATTTAGAAACAGGGACCAAGCAGAAGATCTCAAGACTTGACCTGCCATCCCCAGAGGTATCATTCCAGATGAAGGACATTGCGACCATGACATATTTTATGTACTCCAGTTGCCATCAGCGAACTAGAAGGAACTTCGATTGGGTTGGTATTGAAACTCACTACCTTCCGATAACGTTAACGAACCTCTTAACCTCAAAGCCATTGGGTCTTCAGTTTTTCCCTTTTTTTTTAAATGGTGCAGCTCTTTCTTGTAGAAACATTTTCCTAATTTCCTAAAAATCTTTTTTAATTAGAGAAATTCATATTACTTTACTTATCGTGCTAAATATTTCTAAAATATTTTACTTTGCTTTTCAATTAAATTAGTATTGGTTTAAATTTTAACTTAAATATATATATATATATAAATA
The DNA here is from genome assembly GCA_030067965.1 of Latrodectus elegans. NCBI lineage: Eukaryota > Metazoa > Arthropoda > Arachnida > Araneae > Theridiidae > Latrodectus > Latrodectus elegans. Next base: position 26,546,087 of record CM057820.1, on the reverse strand, counting down.
TATATATGTGTGTGTGTGTGTGTGTGTGTGTGTGTGTGTGTGTGTGTGTGTGTGTGTGTGTGTGTGTGTGTGTGTGTGTGTGTGTGTGTGTGGAAATGATCACACTATATATAGAAAGATCTCATATCGACCATGGGCTATATTTGGTAATGAAGAATGTGCACATTGCGCAACAGAGAGAAAAATTGCTTGCAGCTGCGGGATTTGTAATGAGAAGTAACCATTTTTTTTTTTTTTGGCCGCATTCTTCAACATCAAAAGAAGCAATGAAAAAAAAGGCGTCTTTCATTAGCCGGACTAATTGGTGTCCATTCTCTCAGATCTCTCTGGTCCATCAGAACGGCTCATCTCTCTGGCTGGCTCTTCCTCCCCAGCACGTGCTCTGCGAAGGAACCCAACGTGGTTCCTCTCTGCACGAGCCTTTCACGTGCTTTCTTCTCAAGCTTCTTTCTTATTTTTCCGTTCTATCTCGGAAGCATCTAGAAAAGCACACTCCGTGCTTCCTTTGGAAAGACTTTTTTTTAATTTATTTATTTATTTTAAATCTACTCATTTGATGCACTCGCATTAATGGGTGATGTGTTCCGTGACTGAATCAAAATGACTTGCTGGTAGTCAAAACGTTTTTTTATGGAGGATATTTAAAGGAATTAAATTGTTAGGAGCGAGTTTTTCACTTATTTTTTGGGATGTTTATATTTCTAAGATGCTTACATCCGATGTGTAACTGCAAGCAGAGGACTTATATATATATATATATATATATATATATATATATATATATATATATATATATATATATATATATATATATATATATATATATATATATATATATATATATATATGGGCACTTTTGCAGTAACTCTCGTTTTTCTTTTCTAGCTTTTCATCCTATCATCCTCATTTTTTTGACTTTTCATTGTCAGTATGGATGTTTGGGAGTTTTCAAGGTTTCATCCTTTTGACACATGATTACGTACACTTCCAAGAAAAGTCCTTCTTCCTAAGTCAATAAGTCGTCGGATTTTAAAATACTTTATCATAATATTTGGCTGTTGGACTGTTCACTACATGGAGACACATTGATATCTAAATTGGCCAGGTACTTCACTTTAGAAAGGAAATGCTTGTATTGTTTGTCGCACAGGATTACTTTTTGCATTCGACAAATAAAAGAATTGAATAAAAAAAAACTTGCAGAGGGTCAAAACACTTTTTTTTTTCTGGATACTTTATTTAAAGTGGAAAAAAACCACTGCAAATGTCCTTCCCTGACGTGGGAATCAAATTCACGAGCTGTTGAAATGAATTTTTGAACGTTAACATTCACCTCTCTTCTCTTCTTAGACAAGGGTGGGAGAAACAGCAATGGGTGTTACAGTTGCGGATCTCATGATGATAAAACTTTAACTTAGCTAGTGATTCTTAAACTATTTTATAGAATCCATGTTTTTTGAAATATTATTCAAATCAGAGTCTTTTAGTTTTCATATTAATTTATATATGTTGCCATAATTTTTGAAAGGTTCTTGCATAAAGTTTATGAAAGATTTAATATAAAATCCATGATAGTTTGTATTAAGATATTAAGATTTTCTACATCAACAATAAGTTTATAACAATCGTTGTGGAGTGTCGTGCATGTGTTTGGAGTATTATAATATCTTTAATTGATGGAAAATTAAATGACAATATAATTTTTTAACATGCTTGGAAAAAAAAAAAAGCTCTCGATGCTGTGTGTGAAATAAAACTTTCAATATTTGATTATAGTTTCATTTTATGCAACATCTAATTTAATAACTGTGACATTAATTTTAATTAAACCGCACAACAAAAGTATTTTTTTTTTTTTGAAATCTGACAAAAGGAACTAATTTCAAGCTTCTGTGGGCATAAAAGTTTTATCATTATATTCAGCATTTATGTGCAAACTTTGTGTGTGTATATATATATAGTTTGCGCCATAAATTCGTGCAAACTTTAAAACTTAATTAAAAAGAACAAATAATGTTAAAAAAGTGTGGTTTTCAGGAATAGCATTACAAAAAAAGCGGATTTTTTTTTAAGAGTTAAAAAAATGACCAATAGGTGGTGCTGATGATGACTGCTTTAAGAAAATTAACACAATACTAATACAATGCTGGATTTCCAAAGATTTATTTAAGCAGAAGTTGTTAAATATTCCATATTTAATCTGAAGTTGTTCATTATAATACACGATCTGCTGAATAGCTGTTGCACCAGTGTAAAATGGGCGGACACCAGAGATTTTAAATAACTCCACAGCCAGCCAAAAATCTACTGGAGCCAAATCTGGTGATCGTGGGGGCCATTTGATCTTGCAGCCAGGACTTATCACTCGGTCTTCACCAAACGTTCGCAAAAAAAAAAAAAATGTTTTTACTGAAGGGGCAGCATTAAATGAAGAGTCCATGTCCATTCAGGTGTTTTATTGTCAACCTGATTTGCATAAATCAGCTTCGTGTCGCCATCGCAGTGCCACCTATCAGCCATGTTTTGAACTAATTTTTTTCTTGATAAAAAAATCCGACCTTTTTTTGATGCCATTGGTGTAACCACACTTTTTTAATATCATTTGTGCTTTTTTAATTAATTTTTAAAGTTTGCACGAATTTATGGTGCACCCTGTATATATATATATATATATATATATATATATATATATATATATATATATATATATACATATGTATATATATATATTATTTATATATATATATATATATCACTTAAGCTCATACCTGTAATTAAAGTTACGGCAGATTCATTTGATTTCCTTAAAATGTATTATAAACATATACAGTAAACTCTCGCTACAACGATACCCGATACAGCAATAACTCCCTCTACTACAATAATGTTTTGTGGTCCCGGTGATTTTGCTTATAAGCTAATGTTAATCTCCCCTCAATATTGCGATATTCTCTAGAACAATAAACCTCTGTAAAACGATTTTTTCAATCTAAATTTCAGTTAATCGTAATAAAATAATAATAAAAAAAACTCTTATTAATAATAATAATAATTTCTAATAATAATAAAAAAAACTCTTATTAAATGCTCAAAATATGTGGGCCCTTGATATAACAATATGCCTCTCTACAACAATATATTTATTTGGTCCCTAAAATATTGTTGTAACGAGGTTTCACTGTGTTTTTAATATATGTGTGTGTTATAACGATTATATATTAAAAATAATTTAAAATTTATTCTGCAACAGATAAAAATGAAAAAAAAAAACAATTTTGTTATTACAAAGTTTTCAGTATTTGGAGAAAAACTAAAAGCTGAAAGAATCACCACAACATTTACGATTTTCATATCCTTCGTTTAAATTTCCCTATGGAAAAAAATTTCAGAATATTTCCCTATGGAAAAAAAATACTTAAATTTTTTAGCAATTTTGTGAAAATTTTGCCGTTGTTCCTTGTTTTAACAACAGAATACCATGATTTCTTTAATTAGTGAACTATCAGTTTTCCTACTTGTCTATTGCTAAAATCCCTACTAACTATATTTTAAAAATAACTGCATTATTTCTATTCGTTTTATTCTTAGAAGTGAAAATCACTAATTTTTCATAATCTCGTAAACAAGGCAAAAAAATAAAGGTTACCTACTAGCGAGATCTGTATCGCAAATAATAACAATTCTCATCTTTGTATTCTAGGAGAAACTTTTAAATTAGCTTACGCCATTTGTGTCCCCGTTCCGATGCTAAATTTATGCTCTTTTTGCCGAACACTCTTCCCAGAAAAAAAAAGAGTAATCTTTTGGGTTCTAGATTAAGGGCAGGTATACGTGGATGGAATTATACAGATTTCCTCTCTGGTGAACACGGTCCCAGCTACCTCTGCCTTGGCCACGCAAACGAACGGGGTAAATGGGGTCGAGAACTAAAAATGCTTCTTCCACTTTCAAATCATCCATCAGTGCACGTCACTTTTTGAGGAACGTCTGAATTGATTTAAGTGACTGTCAAGAGATAATGCTCGTTGACACTTACATGATTTTCCTTGTTTAAAATATACTGTTGCTTTTAAGATATTAATATTTTTGTCTTTGGAGTACGCAACTGAAAAGAAGAAAAAAAAGTTAAGAACTGGTATATGTGGAAGATATTAGTGAATGATTTGGTATAGTCATAAATTCGCAATGGTACTTATTTTATTTTTTGTTGCATTCGAGAAAATCTAACAATTGAAAACTATTTACTTTCGTTTATCAACCCTAGAGTTGGGCTGTGCCAATTAGGTAAAATCTGTTTAGTGGGAGTCTTCATAACTTAGAGGCATTTTCCAAGTAGAAGACCCGCAATGCTTGACTTACCACCTGTATTATTTCACTTCTTAAGCACTTGAAGGACATTGTGAGTCCGGCCTATTTAACGTGACTTAGTCACTTTTAGTGAACACCACGTATCTTCGGTAAAGTCGGGATTCGAACTCACTATCTTCCGACGTTTATAAGAAAGACGTCCGAAACAAACATGCCACCGCACCAAGTAGCTGGAAATATTTGTAAGGCTGTAAACATCCATTTCAAAAGGACTTTTCATACTTCATGAATATCGTAAAACGTTTTTCACGTGTAGCTAGTGAGGAAACTCGGAAAACGCCCTAGCATGTACCGCTACAAGTGTGTATAAAGAAGACTTCTATTTCCCGTTGTTTATCTGTGGTTGCCGTTGAGCCCAAAACATTCCTTTCCAAAAGTATATTACAACCATTAAGCTCGCCGTAGATCGTTTGATGCTTTTCTCTCTAAATAAAAAAAGTTTAATTCTCTTGCATGCGTTAAATTAGATATCGATTAAAACCGTGTGACTTCCCATCGATTTTAATCAATGCGTCATTTTCGATGAGAACTGGTATTCATTACCCGATTCTGAGGAAGACCGTGATGTTTAGAAGTCTATGCTCATTGAAAATTAAGAAAGTTCCAGTGTTTTCACGGAGGTTATGATATATAACAACATTAATGATAATTCACACATTTGATTTTTATAATTTATCTTCTTAGAGGATATATTACACCGTTTTTTAATTATTCTGTTTTTTTTCACACTTTTATGTTAATTTTCATCATGGTTTTTTTCAGTATATTTTTTGTCGAAGCCCGGTGGCTTAGTGGTAACGTTTCACGCTCCCGATATACAGGTCGAAGGTTCAATACTCGTTTTAGGCAAGGCCGACTCAGCCTTTCTTCCCTTCAGTGGGTCGATAAATTAAGTAACAAGCGTAATTGGGAACTGAACACTGGAGGTGACCAACTTATGCTGAGTAATTGGGATATATGCTTTGCATTCCAGGGTCTTTCGGTTAAGTTGGACACTGTAAGCCTTGGCCCACAGGGGTTGTCGTCTACAGAATTTTAGTATCGTTTTCTATCAATTTATGCATCGAGTAATAATATTGATTTTAATTATAGTTTATGTATATATATATATATATATATATATATATATATATATATATATATATATATATATATATATATAGTGTGTGTAGTGTGGAAAAAATGGGCTTATAGTTATCGAGGAACAATTGTGATTTGGAAAAATAGCTATAGTTACAATTTCCTTGACTTAGCCCATAGTGCTGTTTTGCAACACGAAATATGATCTCAAGTATAAGTTAAAAACATTTCGAATGATGTACACATACGTAGTTGTTAAATATAAAAATTGGGACGCACATTTCAAAAGTTTTGAGCTTTATTCGATTTTAATTCCTTCATGATTTTTCTCAATCAATGATTTTCATTGATAATAGAAACAATATTTTCTAAGATTTTTTTTTTAATTGCTTATGTATTTAACATATTGAAAATTCTCGCTAAATCTTTTTATTTGAAAGAAACTTTAATTTATGGAAGCTCCTGCAAATTAAAAATAAAGATGACAATGCTATCTTTATTCTTGATTTTTTGTGGTACAGAAATGAATTCCTTATAATATCGCATTATAATATTTATATATATATATATATATATATATATATATATATATATATATATATATATATATATATATAATTCATGCTTATCAGGATGAACCAAAGATATTTAGCTAAAAAACTGTGGAAAATTATAATGTTATATTCGTGTTTTGCATTCACTTAGCTAAACTGTTGGTCAGGAAACTTAACTCAAAGAGTTTAGCATTTATTTTAATAATACATTATTCGCGTTTCATATATATATATGCAATAAAATAAAATTTCAACTATCAAATAGCAAGCAATAATTTATTTCTTAATTCATAGTTATTCGTATCATCAAAATTACAGAAAAGGATTTTTAAGGATTCTTTTATAAAGGAGTTTAATTTTCATTTTTCTAAATCTAATTATCTATTATGTGGTGTTTTCAGTCTGGCTTTTAGCTCAATAGTTCAAGGGTCCGATTCCCACTTTGGGTATCGATGCTTGTTGGGATTCGGAATTCATTGTAAATTATTGGACTCGCTTGAATAAACCCTCATATGCAATATTGACCTCAGAACCATAACAAACCGATTTTTTCAAAATTTGCTTAATTTGTAATTTTGCAATATTTTATTTTTATAAATAACCACATTGTTATCGGAATTATAAATTTTAATGCATTCTTGAGTAGTAACTATTCATTTTGAAAAAGGTTTATCTTAAAAATAAATTCATACAAAAGATTTATTCCAAGTCCATTATGAATATAAAAGCAGATTTATGTCTATGCATTAGAATATGTGATTTAAAAAAATTTATGTTCATTCTGAGATTTTTTTTTTTAAAATATAAAATATATACATAAATTAGAAGTACATTAAATAAGAAAGTTAAGAATTAATAAAATAGTACATACATAATTAATTAAAATTTTCAGTAAAGTTTACCAATTTAAAACTGCATGAAATAATCCCTTTAATTTAATATTCGTGCTATATATATAGAGATTCTATTTTTAATCCACATTGCTATCGCTCTGTAATTTTTAGTACCTGGTGTGTATTTTTATCTTTTATGAGGCTTAAAAGTATTATATAAATATTCTAAATAAAATCAACAGCGTACTGTTGCCAAAAATTTTGTGGTTCAAGAAAAAAATAATCAAAATATTGTGAAACAAAAGAAAAACCCAAGAGAAATTTCTTACAGCATGGTAAAATATAAAAAAGACTTTGTATTTTGAGATTTTGCCAACAAAAAATTAAATCAGCCAGATTCGGGAAGTTAAAATCGTTTTTACTTTCATTTACTTTTATTTTATTTTACAGATAAGTAATAAAAAGTAGGAAAAGAATATCATTATGTTTTGCCGCTTCTAAAATATTAATTTATCAAAAAACAATTTTCATTAAAAGAAAAAAGCACTACGTTAAATAACAGTTTATCAATTCAATTAAATTATTTTTTTAGATGAAAACCGATCATCAAAATTTTTCATAAACGCTTAGTTAAAATACTTAAATGATTGGATTGCGAAAATAAGTGTTAACTAAGAAAAAAAGATTTGATAAAAACTTAAACGTAAATAGTATTTGAATTGAATTATCTTAATAATAAGAATATTCAAAGAAAAGCTTAATCTACAAATTATATGTACATATATATAACTATTTAACTTAAAAAAAATCATTTTTAAAATTATATATCTTTATAACTTTCTATAAAAAATTCGAATATCTGACTAATTAATATTATATTTTTATATTCAAAAATATGGCGAATACAATTATATAAGGTAATTTTTTAAGCAACTACATAAAATTAATATTAATTTGTGAATTATGTTTAATACATAAATATTTTATACATAGTATTGAGTTCAAATTTTTATCTAATATCAACCCAAAATATGTTGATAATAAAATTATAAGTCGGTATACTTCTGTATAGATTAATAAAAATTCCTAAAATCTAACATAAAAAAAGTCACCATAGTCACTTGCATTTTTTTATCGAAGAATTAAAAGTTAAGTCAAGGGCTCTACCCCCTGCCCCTTTGACTTTACTTTTAATTCTCATTCACCCGGATTTTACATTTTTCATATGATTCATGGACCAAATTCTTATTTTTTTCTAGAAACAATTTATCTTATTTTCCATTTAAGAAAAAGGAACAAATCTGGATAAGCGATTCGTTTCCAATTACTCGTTTTTTCACGATTCTAGACTCCAGTTCGATTCATTATATTTTCATGAATAAGCTATGACCCACTCCAGGCCATTTCGTATCTAAACTTCAAAATCACGAATCTCTTTCCACCGATTAAGAACTAAAATTGGGGCGCCCGATCAATTAATCATTTTTGGGTGTTTTGCAATTTAATCGACTGACCCTGAAAAAAAGAAAATATGCAAATATCCCTACGTTGTTTCAACAGAGCCAATTACGAAAGACTTCCCAGAGGGCAATTTAAGCGTCTGGACGGATAAAAACTATTTCTGAAATTATAGTTTTAAGTGTTTGATTGATCTTAACTCTTAAATTATGATCTTCGAAAAAGTTTTCTCTCTTGGAAAAGTTATATTATCGTAAATTTTTAACTCTGAACACTGGAGTTTTTTAGTATTAGGCTGAGCTGAGAATTCATATTCAGTGGAAATTTTTGTATTAAATCAACTCTTTGAACTGTGACAATGCCGTTTAAACTAGGAAGTAATATGAAAGACTTTTGAAAATAAAGCTTGAGGAAGATTTTTTTAATTTATTTTATTAATTAATTATTTTTTTTGAAAAAATTTAATCTTTAAATAGCTATCAAAATATTTTAAGTATTTATAAATAACGTTTTTGAGGACCGTGGTACCCTAATGGTTAGGGTATCGGCCTTCCATCCGGAAGTGAAGGATTCGAATCCCAATGCCGCCAAAGACCCACCTAGTATATGCGATATACGTGCTCGTTAAATCTGTGGAATCGAAAATCCTGTGGATGGTCGTTGAGCAGTTACCATGGGTGCAATGGTCTGGAAAAATTTACTCCCAATTCAGATTAATGCCAAAATTAAGGCAGTATATCCTCTGATGCTGCCATCTATCGGAGGATTTGAAGAGCAAAAGTCGTACTTTCACCTTTATGGTTATCTGATTAAACGAAAGATACTCCCAATTGACTTAATTTCGCATTGCCAATGCATAGTGAGCTTGGCTTGTTCAAGTATCATTAGTAACGTTTTTGAGTCCTATGTATTTTTTTAAATTTACTGCCAAAATAAATATGATTTTAATATAAAAGTATGTTTGTCTACAGTTATCATTAAATATACTTTATCAGAATCTATTATTAAGTGCATGAAAACCTAATTCAATGTATTATATCTTACAACACGTATTTAACGTACTTTTAAACAGCACATATATCATTGATATGTTATATATAAATGCATTAAACAAAACAAAGCCAAGTGGCTTGACAACCCTTTGGAACAAAGATCTGCAGTTTCCAAATCTGCTTTCGTGACATAAGGCCCGGAGGTAGGAACCATATGTCCTGGTTAGGTGGTCAGCCTTATTCGAAACTCTCCGCATAATTTAATTCCCAAGCTTGCTTCTATATACTTATTTCTAAAGCGACATTCCAAGAACTTTTTCTTTGTTCGAAATGAATGAGGAAAAGAAACCTAATTTTATAATGAATACCACTTCGGCATCCGATCTAATTAAATGTTATAGAAAACAAAAAACACAGTGTGGGAAAAGATCTCACATGAAACATAAATCTTCCATAAAGTTTGAGTAATTAGTTAAAGTATATACAAATTTAAGAGAACTAAAGTGAAAAATTCCAGTGAAACTTCAGTTCTTGATTAAATATACCAAGTGATAAGTGAAATATACAACATGAATGGAATAAAACAAGTGATGAGATTTATATGCAACCAAGAGGTGAAAAAAAAATTTCTATCCGATTAAATATGACATGAAAAATGTTATACACAATTTTGTTGTTGTTGTTGCTTATCTCCATGGGTCTGACGGAATCAGACCAAATCTGGGAATCCGTTAACTGAGAGGAAATCGATGACAAAGAGGGGAGAAGTGTAGATTTCGTCCCATAGTATATTCATACAATTCAGGATATGCTCAGGAAAAGCTTGGTGTCCATGGCATTTAGGACAGAGGGGGGAAGGTCTTGTTACCCGCTACAAAAGTGAGGCATTTCAGGTGGCCAAAGGCGAAACATGAAAACCAAGTAAGTGCTAGATTTCCTATCGTAGGAAAGAGCCAGAAAAAGTCCCGGTTTTCTACCCTTGTAGAAATATACACAATTTTAAGATGTGCAAGCGATTTGTTGGTAGCTTGAATTAGAGAACCCAAATGCTCCTACTCATACGAGGCATGTTCCATCTATTTTTTGCGATCGCAATTTGACATTTGTTGGAAAGCTGCAGATTTGATATTGGGAATGGATGTTTCCAGATGTTGAGGATGACCTGGGAAGAAATTAACTGATTGTTTCTATATTTGACTCTAAGAAGGCGTTGGGTTAGTTTTTCGATGTGTTCTCGAACTTCACTGATTTTTAAAGATTTGTGGAGCCGTGGATTCGAGATATATCAGAGAGCCTTGGTGATCTGAAGAATGACTTTATTTTGCATGATTTGTATGGTGGAAGTATGACATTTTGCTGCTTGCCCCCAGACTTGGAGATCGTAAGTTAACTTGGTCCGAGTAATCTGTCTATAGATGAACAATTTGTTCTTTATTGAGAGTTGTGAATGTCTGGTTGAAGATGGTATATAAGATATCCATAGTAGTGTTGAATTCCTTAAAAATTAATTCAATATGGGATTTGAAAGTTAGTTTGCTTTCAATCAGAACACCAAAAATATTTGGTTTGATGCTATCAATCTACTTTCAACAATTAGTGAGTAACATTGCACCTTTATAGTGGTTGCCCAATAAATTCTGATCTCGCTCTCTTAACTGTGAAATGTGAAGATGTTTACATTCATAAAAATAGTGTCGACATTTAAGTAAGCTATGATAAGGTACACAAAATGGTAAAATTTAACCCTATCATGACAATTAAAAAAGATACTGATAAAGCAAATCAGTTACGCAGTTATACAGTAATAGCTGCTAAATACGAAAAAACGCTTTGAAAAAGAAAAAAAAAATTATTTTATTTATTTTTTGTAGTGACTTTTTTTTTAATGTGCATTGACTACAAAAACTCAGTACATGATTATTATAGTATTAAACAGAACTTTGACTAAAAGAACATATAATACATAAATAGTTACGATTATCATTTTAAAATGATTGCAAAAAAAAAAAAATTTTTTAAATTTAAAAAAAATTAGTGTTAAATTGTGCAATTTGACGCTATTGTTTTCACAAACTTTTTTACATTAACGCTATTATTTATACCTTTTAAACGTTGGAAAGTTCATACTATTGTTTTTTCAGGTGTTTGTTTTAATTTAAATAACATTTTACAAATTTTTTATCAATCATTTTTTTATAAATTTTTCGAATCTTTCGTTGCAAATTTTTAATTACGTCTGATTACAACGAATTATTTACTTTAAACTAATTTAAAATTATTATAAATTAACTGTTTTAATAATGAAATAAAAACAGAATTTTTAAATAAGGCGATATATTATTTTTAAAAAATGCATTCTTTTCATTTTTGAAATGAACTGCGTCAATAAGATTTCAAATCTTAGTGAAAATTTTATTATAAATTATTTGGAAGAATTTTTACTGATCCGTTTTCGTTGTCAAGCCTGAAATCTAAATATAACAGATATTTCCTCGTAACATTTTGTCGCCAATTTTTGGTGGCAACTTTCGTTGTTTTTAAACTTCTATTCTTAAAAATCGGTATGACTTGATAGTGTATTTCTGCGCCCATTGCCAAAGTCAAGGTTAAACAAACTGCAAAATTTATTTGTTTTGGGAAGGAAGCAGAGATAAGTTGTGTTCCTGCCTGCGTCTGTGGCGTTGTATGAATCATTTGGTGACGGCGTGCCTCAACCCTGCTGATAAACGAGCAAACGATTATTTATTCATGGCAGCATTCTAGCGAAATTTATCATCACGTGTGTACTTCGTGTTTCTCCTAGCGTGCTTTTTCGGAATTACAATAAGCGTACGATATGTATATGAATGGGAAAAGCTGAAACATAAATACAAACGTAAATCTTCTGGAAACATTAAAATGAATTGTTTTCTGTTCTTTATTCTCCTCTGAATATTAAATTTATTATTATAGAGAGAGAATCTTATTTAAATGAACTTTGAAACAAAAATGAAACAGAACTTTTAGTATTTTCCACTTATATGTTAAATTGTATATATATATACATATTTAGTTTTACCTGTTTTATTCAAGTCTATAAAATTCAATTATGCCTTATTTTAGTAATATTAAAAGCATCTATAGATTAATGAAACCATTTCTGATGATAAATATAATTCTAAATTGTGTTTATCTTTATTTATTGAAAAAAATAATAAATAATATATTTGGAACAAAAACCAAACTGAAATGTTTACTAGATTTTTCGCGGCTTACATTTTGTATAAAATAAATATATTGTACTATCTTTTTATTACTTCTATATTTACAAAATTAGGTGGCGCCATCTATTAAGGATAATGACCATTTATAGATTAATGTAGTCATTTAGAAAAAGAAATATAAATGAAACTATTTTTTATCAATACTAATTTTTTTAACTTCTTAAATAATTTCAGGGTATAAATGTACCTATTTATATCTAAAAAATGTAAATAAATTAAAGGAATGAAAATTTCAGTGACTTTTACTCCTAACATAATAATTTTAATTGCTTTGGTTTATTGGGTACTTGTGTAAAATCCTATCAACCAAGAAAGATGGTGTTTAAGAACGGGATTTTTCGCCATCAAAAGAACAATACATTACAAACGCGTGATTTTTATTTTGAAAACCACTTCTATTTCTTTAAACAACTGTTCAGTTCTTGTAAACAAATATCCCTTCTAAAAAACTTAAATGATTCCAATATTGTTGTTTTGACTGTACTCAAACACTTATTTATTGTTGATGCAAAGATTTAACAACTGTCGAATGGTGTATAGTTTATTTTTATTTATTTTTTTAAGGTTTTTCATGTAAATAACTTTTTTATTGTTACTAAAACAATTAATTTAAAGTACCTTTATATTCAATTAATTTTATAAATAACTGGCCACAATTTTTTTTATTTCGCATTTCCTACTTTTTGTTTCAATTTTCATTTAATATATACTGAGGAATAACATGAAACAATTTGGTGACAACGTAGTATAAAAAGGTGTTAACCTGGCGACATTTGTGCCAATTTTCCTGATCGACGAAATACTGTACAAGTACCGTTTTTTGAGGATTTTATATTAATCCTTGGAGCCATCTGTTAATAATATCGAGTACTTATAGATTAATGAAATAAATTTAATGAATAATTATATTTTTTTATAAAACAATTTATTTCTTGATTCTAATAACATTTGTAAATTTTTTGTATGTAAATGCATTCCCGAGGAAAATAAATAATTGCTGAGATAAGAGGAAAAGAAAATTCTAGGAAGACTTCTGTACTAAGATATTTTCATTTCTTCATTTTTCTTTTATCTTTCACTCAATCCAAAACTGGCTGTTAATTCTAGAAATCGGGGACTTGTGTGTATGTCATTGTTTTAGAACTAAAAGCGGGTGAGATAGTGTATCGAACGGAATTCCTAGTTCACGTGCATTGGGATCGGACTAATCACGTGACATAACCATATCACTTTCATGTGAATGGAAATTTAGACACTGTTGCAATTCACGTGGTCATGAGTGACATTTTTGTTTAACTGACCATTGGATTGGGAATTTCTGTGGTGTATACAACTTGGAAATAGTTGCTGTCATTCAGTGGAAAGAAAGTTCTAGAAGGAGTTCTAGTATGATCTTCAACTATCACGTGACATTTACTATATCCACGGAATTTCTACAGTTTAAGTATCTTTAACTGCAAAGTATGTTGTTAAAAACACTGAAATTAATAATATATGCAGCTTTAGAAATGTCTATAAAATAGAGAGAGAAAATTAATTCAATAAGCTATATTTTACTACATAACGATGAAATCGCTCTATATTTTTCTGTATATTTGTGAGGGTACTTCAATAAAAATTGCCACGATAAAAAAATTAAAAGGTATTCTGTAATGTATATTGTGTTTCAATTAAAAATTAAATTCTATGGTGTAACAATAATTAGAACAACAAATAACTTATTGCTTTTGTAAATTTAGATTAAAAATAAAAAAAGTTATTGTGTGTTTTAAGAAAGATTAATAAAAACTAATATATGTGTTCAAGCACTAAAAGTAAATATATTTATTTTGAAATATTCCGTAGATTCTTATCAGCAATAATTATTTTCAGCTTTGTATTTATCTCCGATCAAAGTTGATTTTGATGTTTTTTTCCCTAAATTCATTTATCTGTATTTTTTTATATATAAAAATAGTGTCTTGGGGAAAATCTGACTTTCGCACATTATATTTGAAAAATATAGTCATGATATTTTTTCCGCTATTGACAGTAAATTGTGAAAGTAAATGCAAATTAAAATACAGCGCTGAAAACAATTAGAAGATGTTATCTCCAGACGAAGAAATTATTAAAGACTGGTTAGTAAATGATACATAGATGTTTATCTACAAGTTGTTAAATCAATCAATCTACAAGTTGTTAAATCGATGTAATTTTCAATGGATTGGGGTATTCATTTCTACTACTGTTAAAAAGAGCTTTCTAAGTGCTGAACGGTTTTTGGAGATAAGCTATAAGCAGTTTTTCTCCCTAGAATGTTCCAAACATGTTCTACTAGTTTTCTATCTGGGGAATTTGCCTGTCAGTTTATTTGAAGAATTCCTTCTTCGAAAAAAAAATTATCCAATACAACATAGTATGGTATTATTATCCATGAGAATAAATTCAGCTCGATTTTATTGCAACTTAAGGGTAATAATTGATTTCATTCCTATATCATCGTACCAGTATTACCTTAGTGTTAATATGGAAGTCAATGCAAAAAATACCAGTTTAGATCATTGTTTCGTCTCCTAGAAATATCCTAAATTTATACACAAATGCGGGATTAGTCCAAGTACTAGATTCTCCTCAAATGAAAATTTCCTTTTTATTAGGCAGTATACTGAAGCCAAATTCATCCTTGAAACTCTCGTTTAATAAGTGTACTTCACCTTCGCACCATTGGTGCACAGGAACATTCACTGTCACTCTGTTGAATGTGACCGTGGATCTCAGATTACTTTGGCTAGACTAATAAATGGCTACCTTAAATGTCTTTCCTTTGACAGTGGCAAAAAAAAAATCCACTTCATTAATAAAAAATTAAGTGATCATCCAGCTTCACCGAATCATAGTCTATGTTACACAGGACTTCCTATGAGTGACTTAACATCCAGTCTCCTTATTATTCTAGATTGTTTGGCAGTCGACAATCTTCTGGAACTGAACTGACATCAGATCTTTCGAGGATAACCAACAACGTTGCTGCACACATGTGAGGGGCTTCAGTGTTTAGCTTCTGTGAGCAATACGATGGTCTCCTGTCCATAAAACCCAAATTATAGATTTGCGAATTCAAAAACCATATGACCAAGTCACATTCGACAATTTGAGTAGAAACTCTAGTACCAGTAGTTTTCTGAAATTGCCAATGCAATAAAATAATAATTGCGCGATTTCTTTTGACAATTAGTTTTGGATAACAATCCTTATTTGATGTCAATGCAAGCTTCAGTCTTTGGCTCTAAAAACTGATTTCATAGACAGAAAATGACACTAATAGTTTCATCAACAAATAACGATTGATACATTTTTAAATAACCAGTGGCCCTTAAAACTATTTTGATATAGTAACTGAATCATGCTGCTGAATTATCAGATTCACTGTTACAAAACAATTAACGTGTGTCCATTTTTATTTTATCTACCCCTTCAGAAAAATGGCCCGTATTGCTTTTTAATACTATTCTAAAACCTTTAGCTTTCGCATTTAAGTTCGAAAATATTTGCATATTCCCAACCTTGGTAGCATTATAATTTTTTTTTAATTTTAAATGAATTTACTTTACTTAATTATATTGAGTGTTACTTAAAATCACTATGTATGTAAATATCATGTAGAAGAGAGCTATATCCAGCGCCGGTGTTTTCTCCTAACTCTTCCACCAATAACAGGTCGGATGGAACATGACGTAACAGTGCGCTATGCTTTGGCCAAGCGGGACCTCGCCGTTTGAGCGAGGAGATAGGAGACAAAAGACGAACACATTGATAGAAGACGATTATTAAAGATGTCTGATTGTTATTTTCTCAATTTGGTTAATTTCACATTTAACTTTAATTTGTAAATAATTTTTCTAATTGTCACTATTAATTAAATTCAGTAAGCTAAATATTAAATTATTCTGTTTTGATTTCTACTTAATCTCTATACTTCCCTCATTACACACATACACACACACACACACACACACATATATATATATATATATATATTAATTGAGTGTTCAGTATTCTTGACATAGATCCTTTACTGAAATAATTAATATTCCTTGTGCCGTTATCACAGTTATCTTAGTAACAGATATTTTGTGCGCCGGTTGATCATGTGACAGCCATCGGCTTGGGAGTTGCCCCCTTAGTGACAGTGATAGCTCCGTATAAATATTCCTTCCAGAACCGATATTTGCGAAAGCACGAGAAGCCTCACGAGATATTAATTCACGTCTTCGGCTGCTTACCTACGTTGTTGGGCGATATCCAAGACGGAAATAATAACTACAAAAAAGAAAGAACTCTTCGCTCTTTTTTTCTGCTCTTTCTTTTTTGTCGTGGCACGTCGGAAACTCCAAATAGCGAAGCCACCTGCAAATCCTTGACAGACATCTGGCATCCCGATAGACTGCTTGGCTTCACTTTCATTCTTTTTTCGTTTTTGTTTGTTGTGTTGAGTGATTTCTTGCTTAATTCGTCGGTTTCATCTCATGAAGCAGATGGCATCATCAGCGACATTTTTTTTGTTCTAATCACCGGACTTCATTTGTAGATATTTCACTATGAATTTACATCTGCACTGATATCCCAATTTTGGTGATACATGCAAAATTTTTGTTGCACTCAGAAATATTTGACTTATTCTCTTTCTTTTTCTTTTTATTCTTTTTTACTGCAAAAGAAAGTAAGAAAGAATTATATATGTAAGATGTAACAAGTTACTAGGATGTAATGTAGAAAGAAATTAATGTATAAATATTATTTTAAATATATTTTTATTTCTTCACAAAATTTTTACATTATTATTCGTGTACAGTGAATTAATTACATAGAGCACAGCATTTTCCAGAACCTTCAAATGTTTTTCGTTTATTTTTAATTTAGGCAAATTTTTCCACTTTGTTTTCTTTTTTAAATTAGATTGAAGGCAATAAAAGTAGTTTATTTGTGCATTGTTTATTTTTGCAAATCCTTGGGCAAATAAATTCCAAACGCCTTTCCCTTGTTCCTTATATCTTGACTAGAAAGGAAAATTTTTATTTCACTCTTTATTCTAAATAATTTTCTGTATTTTCCTATTTTCAATTTCATTTGTAATTTACTTCTTTGTCTACAACCTTTGATTTTTTTCTCTTTTTTATTTTCTTAGTATCTTGATTCTTATTGCTTTTACTGGAAACTTTCTATCTTTTTGGATTTTGCTATTGTTATGTGCTTTATATTTATTTACTATGCTAAAAAATCAAGCATAAGGATATATATATATATATATATATATATATATATATATATATATATATATATATATATATATATATATATATATATATATATATATATATATATAAATCACAATAAATTTAATATTTCTTTTATGCATATTTTTATTAGCTACAGTATTTAAAAAAGACATTTACCACATTTTATTCTCAATCAAAATGCCAGATTATTTTTTCATAAAGAAAATATATTATTTTAGAGTTTTAATGCAAAAGTAATTCCACCTATGTATCAGATAAATACATCTACATTACTGTTCCTTTTCTAAACAATATGAGAACTGTTTATATAATTTTTTTTAACTTTATGAAACTGATGAAAATCTAATAGAACGAAATTTATGTTATACGCATTTAAAATTACATTAAATTTAGAACCTATTCTATGGCTCACAATTTGATCATTTATTTAATAACGAAAAAAATGATACTGCAGCGTACCAAAGTAAAATGGCGCAACTATATTTTTTCTTTTAAACTGCCATGTTGTGATCATTCATCTTCAATTTGTTGCTATAGAAATGGGCAAACGCGCAATAGTATAGTTACATTACAGAAATAAATTACGTACAAAAATCAATTGCCAAGATTGCAAAGTATCTTGATTTAGCAATTTAAAAGCCGAAGACTATAGTGAAAGGCATAAAATATTAATTCATACATCAGACTGGTTATAAATAAATATATAATTGTTATTGATGAAAAAGTTTTTATTTCGTCTCAATTATGTTCACTAAAAGAAAATAATGTTTGTCTGTCCCCTTACAGTTGTTTGTGTGCATTATGAGGTCTTTGAAGTTAAACAGTTAAGTAACTAGTCTTCAGGTCAACAATTTATGGGTTCGATTCCCTACTCGGATGCGGTTGTTGGTAATGCTTCTGAGTCTAAATTAAAATTTGTTTTGATCAAATTAAAACTCTTGTTCAAAAAAATGGTAATAATAAAGACAGAATAAAAAACTAGCCTTGTACACAAGGGTTAATTCAACCGGGATCTATACTTTGAAGTAGAGTCAGTTTAATACAAATTTTTCGCATCTGGAATAGAAGCCGAAATCACAATCTATTGAGTTGAAAACATGGCGAAGACAATTTAATTACAAACACGATGAGTAAGTAATCTTATAGACTGATATTATTTTGAGTGTATTTTCATAGCACTTTACTTATATTATTAATAAAAGAATTATTTTATACTTAGTTTCCAAAATATTACATTTCTTGAAATATTTTTTGCAGCATAATTCTTTTTTACACAATATTTATTTGAAAAACTATTATAAATTCTAAAAAAGGTAGAATTTTATTAAATATAACAATAATTTGTAAAAAAACTTAATAAAAAAATTATCTTCAAATAAAATTGTTTAGTATATAAGAATTTTTTCTTAGCTTTTTATTATATTGAGCTTCATGTACAATTTACTGAATAAACCTATAAATATTTCGAAAAAGATTGTTGAATAATTCTTTTTCTTTATTCAAATCATTTTATTAATCTATTTTAAAATATTTGATTAAAATTTTAATTTTAATTTTTTACGTCAATCCTAAAAAAATATATTCAAAACATTTACGAAAATATATTTAAAACAGAACACACTTATGGAACATAAACTTACTAATCCAAACTGTAAAAATGCTTTAAGTTAGTTATTTTTGTATTTATTAAATATTGAATGACGAAAAAAAAAAAAAAAGATTAATTTCTAAATTATCGATATTGATATCGAGAGAGAGAGAGAGAGAGAGATTATTTAATTTAATGTGATTACAATATT
Source organism: Latrodectus elegans (assembly GCA_030067965.1). NCBI lineage: Eukaryota > Metazoa > Arthropoda > Arachnida > Araneae > Theridiidae > Latrodectus > Latrodectus elegans. Next base: position 26,526,461 of record CM057820.1, on the reverse strand, counting down.
CTTAAGCTGATTTCTGAGGTTTCCTTCATTAACCCTAACACAGGTGTATTGTTTTCTGACGCCATGTTTAAATTGACATCTTAGGATATACGAAAAATTTCGAAATTGAAATGTAAAACGATAATTATTATTCTTGAATTTCAATCTTAGAATGATGGTTATAATAGCAAAAAAGAAAACTTTTCTGGAGTCTGTTTTCCTCCCCAAAGCTTAATTAATTTCCTGTATTTCACAAGATTTTTTTTTTCTTTTTAAATTCTACGAAATTAGTTGACGGTTACGGGTTTCATTTACGTCATTGTATTCAAGAATATGAATTCTATGATGTTAGAATTTTGTTTTACTTTTCAGAAAATGAGAGAATGGAAGGCCTATTAAAGTTCAAATGAGAACCAAAACTTGTTCTCAAGGTCACAACGGAGTCATGGCCGTTGCTTTGTTACCTTTATGCTTATCAACATCCAAGTGCGACGTGCGAAATGATTTTTTTTTCTATCTAATTTCTATTTACTTGCAAATTTTTTTTATGCAGCAGTGAATTTCAGAAACCCGTTTTGTGTTTAGACCGTTCCTTTTGTGGCAAGGTTACTATTTAGATGATCAAAAGAATCAACTTGATAAACCTTTCGTTCGAATTTTGAATAGTTGTTAGGCACATTTCCTCCAAATAGTTTTGTTCTTTATTTACCTTTTAAATATAGCATTCCATTAAACCATTCTATATTGTGGAAGCTCTTTGGTAATGTTTACCGTTAAAAAATAAATTACTTATTTCACTGTAGAATAGGGATGGGATATTATTTTTCGCTAATATCTTATGTTTGACCGGTTTGTCGAAAAGTGATTACTTTATCTGTTTGCATAATTTATTACCTTATCTTTTTATATAATAAAATATTACCTTATTATTTTACATATATTTTATGAATGTTTCCATAAAAATTGAAGACAAAAACACGTTTTATTGGAATGATTTTCGACCCACAGACAAATCGGTTTCTTAGATTTAATATTCCATTAAACTACTCCACATTGCAGATGACACTTTTGCAATGTTTATCGTTAAAATATGTTGTTTATATAGTTTTTTAATCTAAGATATCATTTTCCATAAAATACCATTTTCTTTCACAAATTCTCATATTATGTACAAATTACAAATTCTCATATATGTAGAAAAATAATTTCTTTATTGTGTTACATTATCTTTATTTCTATATCTTTTTGCATATATTTTACTAGCATTTATACATTTTAATAACTTTTATAAAAAATTAAATTAAAGGATAACCAGTTTCATTAGTAAAAAATTGGATTTCATAGCAATTAGGTATCTTAAATTATCATTCCATCAATCTGTTCTATAATGTGAAAAATCTATTTCGGAATATTAACTGTTAAAAATTATTTCTTATTTGGCTTTCTTAAGAAAGTGAAATATCATTTTCCTTCATAAGTTGTCGCCACGCTTTGTAAAAGATGTTGTTCCTTTATTTTCTTTTTTATCATTTATAATTGCTCTTATAAAGCTTTAAAAAAAAGAATACAACTTTCATTGGAATGGTTTTCTTCGACCATATGCGAATTTATTATATAACAATCTTAAGTTCATATGAATACATATTCAAATTGAATGTATAATATATAGAAGAATATCATTAATTGGGAGTAAAAGGGGATCCAGATTATCCGAATCATTAAAAGTATGGATTAAACAAAACAAAAAATAATAATTTTTATATTGAATCAAAATACTGAAGCTGTTATTCACAATAAAAACTGTGTTTTGAATTTCAAATAGTGAAATTTGAAACAGCATAAGAGAAAATAAAGTATAATATGTACGTACATTGTTTTACACTTACAATAAACATTATATTAAAAAAAAATTTTTTTAAGCGTGATGGTCCAGGCTGATCTTTACTAATCACACTTGACATACTTGCTGTATGCAAGAAACTAGTTTTTCGCGGTTAATGGGGGCCAGAACCATCTGTGAAAGCTGAAAAACCACGAAGTAGGATTTGCCCTCTAGGAATATTCCTGTATGCGGGTACAAGAATGTTTTAAATATGTAAACTGTATTTGTATTTTACTCATTTAAGACAAAAATTACAACAGTATACGTACTTATTTAAACGTGTTATCGGTAATTAATAAGGTTAATTACAAAACTTTATACGATAATAAACATTAATCAACATTGCTTTCTGAGAGAGGCGAAGAGTCTTGTGTTGGTGGCGGAGGAGAGGCTCTCACTTGACTCGTACAAGTTTAGGCTCACTCTGAGACTCTTCTGCTGGAGGTGCTGACGGTAGAGCCGAGGCCTTTATCTTGAAGAGAAGCATGGTGATGGGTTGTTATTGTCTTTTTTTTTCTTTTCCTTCAAAATTCCTCTGGAAAAGGACCAGACCCCATCAACGCGATTGCTGAACTCGACAGTTCGAACCATATTGTCGCCAATGTCTTGTGAAAATTGTTGTATTGCTCTTGCCATGCTGCGCAGTCTCCAGGGTAAGCCATGTTTTTCAGTTTATTCCTCGTTTTCCTCTTCGTTTTCTTCCTCACTTACAGACTTTGTCATCTAGAGGAGGTCTTCAACGGTCAGTGAGTCCTAGTAGCAATCGATAAGAGCGCTGATGCCTGCTTTCGTCATATCGACAAATCCTTCATTTTTTATGATGTAAGAAAGCATATTTCATGAGTCGATGTCGCACCGGAAACCAATCACTCACCTTTATGAGAGCCCGTGGTATGTACTCTGAGTCAACTCCGCTCTTTGCCTGACATGCAGGGATTCTTCTCTCCCGCGAATCAACAAGAAACAGCGCTCCTTTCCGCAATGTGGCTGCCGTCATGGCTGCATTTTTTCATTTTTATTTTTCGATGAATATTTTGGAAAAACCCGCGAAGCACTGAAGTCACAAAACTTGAAGCACGAAGTGGCGATGGAACACTGTATTGATTTTTTGTTGTCTTACTTTAGTGGTCATTTATTGAACAATTAGGGGTCATTTACAGTGTTTCACAAAAGTGATGGGACACTTGTGCTTTACAAAAAGAAACAGTTATAAAATAAATTAAAAATACATGGACAAATTTTTTTGTGGATGAGTTTCATACTTAAATTTAGGAAGTATTACATAACATACATTTTGCCAAAATATTAAAATATTAATTATTAATTTAATAAAAATATTATTGTTTTGAACTGAGCTAAAAATAGCTCACATAAGTGATGGGACACCATTAGATATGCAACAAAATTTGTCTAAAATAAGCAATAAAAATATTTTTTGGGTGTTTTATTTTTACTCAAAAACAATTGGCAATAATTTATAAAATCCTATGCAGTATTTCTCTCCAGATTGTTTTGAAATTTTTGTGTTTTTTAGCTGTGTACAGACATAAATGCTAAACAAAAAAAAAATTACCTGAAATTCGGAAATTAGTTATTAATTTGCATATTAAAAGTGGAAAATACATTAGAGAAACTGCTGAAATAGTTAACTTGAGTCATTCAACAGTTTTCAATGTCATTAAATGATATAAAAAGAATCATATGATTCAGAATAAAAGAAGACATGGCTATCTAATGGAATAAAGCGAATTGTCGTTCGAATTATTAAAAAAAATCCAACTATGAGTGCTCCTAAAGTTGCTGCTGATTTACAAACTTTATATGGAGTAATTGTTAATCTTAAGACTATTAGAAGAGTGATTCGATGTGCTGGATATCACGGTAGAGTAGCCAGGAAAAAATTCTTGGTAAGTGAAAAGAGTAGAAAACTCAGACTAACTTTCGCAAAATCCAACGTAAATAAAAATTCTGATTACTGGAATAAAGTTATATTTGCTGATGAGTGTAAATATAATATATTTGATTCTGACTGTAGAATCTTGGTGTGGAGAAAACCGAGGAAAGAATTTCGTAAATAGAACTTGGTACCAACAGAAAAAGAATGTGGAGGAGGAGTTATGATTTAGGGGTGTATGTCGTCCGCTGGAGTTGGTTATCTTGTTTTTATTGACAGTAAAATGGATTACTGCAAGTATATTGGCATTCTAAAGCAAAATTTGAAATCTTAAGCAGAAAATTGATCTTTCATAACAATTTTAAATTCTACCAGGATAATGACCCCAAGCACACTGCTTTGAACGTTAGACTCTGACTGTTGTATAACTATTCTGAAATAATAAAAACACCACCACAATCTCCAGATTTAAATACCATAGAGAATATTTGGCAAGAATTGGAATCAAGAATTCACAAACACACCATTTCTTCAAAACAATAATTAAAAGCTGTGCTCCAAGAAGAATGGAATAAAATCACAAAAAAATTAGTCACATCCATCCCAAGAAGATTAAATCATGTTTAAAAAGTAAAAGGAAATCCAACAAAATATTAAAACCTTTTAAAAAGTAAAATTTTTGGATAAATATTTGGTGGAAAAGTAAGTGTCCTATCACTTATGTGAGCTTTTTTTTGCTCCATTCTAAACAAATGTATTTTTTATTTAATTAATATTTTGACAAAATATATGTTATTTAGTAATTGTTAGTAACTTTAAATATGAAATACACCCACAGAAAATCTGTCCATGTATTTTTAATTTATTTTATAACTGCTTCCTTTTGTAAAGCACAAGTGTCCCATCACTTTTGTGAGACACTGTATTTTGCTCTTTTGGATTAAGAGCCACTGCGAATTTGAAATCGGGATGATGGGTGGAGGATATTGAAAGTTCAGCAGTGTCTCACAATATTTTTTCCAAATGTTTATTGAATATGAACTAGTATCTGATTATTAATTTAATTATTATAGTGATAAGTTTTATTGCTTTATACTTTAATTTTACATTATTGCGTATATATTTTCAGTGATATGACGAAAAATAATTATCATTTTGAGAAAATTGAAAACAGAAAACAAAGTTGCCTTACTCTGTATTCAAGAGTAGCTAAAATGAGCTTTGAAACGTTTTCATTGTTTAACAGTTGAATTTCGGATAATTCTTAGTAGGGTGATAACTCAAAAATGCAAGTGTTTGAAATATGTTATATAGTAAACGCGTATATTAAAAAAGTGTAAGAAAATTGAAATCCTAGTAATATACAGTACCAGTGCTTCAGCCATTCGTCCTGTTATAGTTTTATTGGCAGTTTTGTGTTCGTGGATGTCAATGAAAACGTGTATCCACTCAGCTTTCAGCGAAAAATTTCATATTTGGAAAAATAACAGTATTTAATATTTTAACAATGCTTACTTAGTTTTGTCCACCACGAAATAAAAGTTCATCTAAATAGCAAGCAAAAACGAATCTACTAAGGAGTGAAACAATTGAAAATTTTCTTTTTGCATATTGAAATAGGGATTTCTTTCATTTCCGTTCCAATGCGTTTCTTTTCAGCGGCATATTGGAAAAGACTTAAATATATACTCTGCAATGGGTAAAAATATTCTAAAATCGAAAGAAAAAATAAAAAAATTAATATATTTGTCGTTATCTAAAAAAAACTATGTGAGTATGTTTACAATGTCAAATCAGTGCTAATTGTATTTTAAGTTAATTACACTAACACTGTAATCGAAATCCCCATTAACATCTTCGAGTTGTTCCTTGTGTGTAAGCTTTTCTGCTTGACTACTACAACGACTAGAAAACTGCTTTACAGGAAGATTAATGATAACGTAATTTCGCAGTGGTTGAGTACCTAATAAGCAATTCGTGGTTGAGAACCGTAAACTTTAAAAGTAAATGAGAAGGTTAAGGTACTTTAAAGGTACTCAGAAACTCTATAAAATATCATTCGTTTGTTTGCTTTGATTTTAGTGTTAGTGATTTCAATATGTCATTATAATTAATTAAAATTCATTGTTTTCTTCTAAAAAAATATTGTTTGTTTTGTTTTGTATTTCTTATTTTCCTGACTTATTTCCTGACAGTCAAAGTAATTCTTAAAATTTTTTTAATTAACTTTTTATTTTTTTATTTCGTTTTATTTATTTTTTTAACATTTTGCCGTTTTGTCCATATTTTTTTTCTGTTAAGAAAGTATGTTTATATCAGATATTGAAAATTAATTTTCCATTGTCTCTATGATAACTCATTATTTAGAGAAGAACGTCACAGATTAACGTGGACGCGTCTGTCTTGGATACTAAAGAGGCTGACTACTTTACAAATTATGTTATTAGATTATTTTTGAATTTCACCGATGGTAACACTTCAAGTCATCTTATCTTGTAGCGCATAGCTTCTTTCTTGTATTTCGATACCTTTTTTTGATGTTAACTGTCAATGCTCCTGAATTAAAGACTGGGACAAAACTACTAGGAACTACATGTGTGACGCTCCTAAAAAATTTATTGGATTAAAATAATTATGATTTGTGTGGCTTCGAAATAGGTGTTAATTTCTGTTGTCCACCCCTATGGGCTGTTGTCGTGTCACTTAGATTTTTTTTAATTGAAAGAAAAATGGTAAGATTTCACGCGGTTCTTCAAATTTGGCTAATAGAAGTCGAGAGTGAAAGTGCTTATGACATCACTTTATTTAGCTTGGCAGTTTTTTTACACGGTTTGGCGATTTATCGCGAAATCAAGTATTATTCTTTAATTATACTTATTGTATTAATCATACACAATCATTATTTTATAAAATTTAATTATACTTATTGTATTTTTGTATATAGAATAGTTAATATGAGAGATTTAATTGTTTTCTTAAATATTTGAACTCTAAAAATTAGTGCTTTATTATATAAGTATTTGGTTCGTTCTTTAATAACTTAACTTTACTTACTCTTAACTTTACTCTTAAGTTTTACTCTTAACTTTTGAAACCTTTAGCAATTTTACGACGCAAAGATGCTACAATTATTTTGAATTAGTCAGCAACATTTCATACAAAAGTACTTTGCGAAATTAATTTAAGTATTTTGTCATAAATTTTATCGAAAAAAAGAGATTATAAAGTTTTGTACCTTCAACTTTTCAGACAGTCAAGGCTATAAGAATTTTACTTCCATAAATTGGAGGGAAAATATTCAAATTCTTGTAACCTTCGTTGTAAACAATGACTCCTAAAATCTCTTCCTCTTTGGCTAGTTTGAAGGCACATAAATTTGCCTGTGAATAAAAAAAAATGCATGCATTTAGCTGGTGGAGCCTGATCGAAGGTTATTGTAACTTCCGGTTGTTGTTCTGCGAGGCAATCAGAGGAATTTCCGATTATGCAAGAATGATTCATATAACAAGACCTTTTTCCTTCACACTTAAAAAAATTGTTCCATCTGCTTATTTTTAGAAAATATAATGGCTATCCGATAATTTGGACTTGCACCATTCTAGCTTTTGGGGAAAAAAATGACTATCTTCTGTAGATTCAGAAACAATTTTATCACCTTATTTACTCGCTTCCAAAGAATTTTTTCATATGCTTAAATATATTACAAGAATTTCTTCCAAATGGCATGTTACTATTTTAAGATGATTGTTTAACGAAAAGTGTTTGTATTTTCTAAATTTTGTCAGTAAAATAATGATCAATATATATTTCTTAAAGTATTTTTCCATTTTTACAGGTCATTAAATGTGAATGTGTATATATATATATATATATATATATATATATATATATATATATATATTTATATATATATATATATAATACAATTAATACAATTTTTATTTTTCCTTTTATATACTTTATATATAAATATATGCATGTCTGAATTAGTCTCTTATGTGAGGCTAAATTGTGGGCTCGATTAAATTTTAGAAACTTGCTATACATACCAGGATTTCAAATCGATGATAGCATTACCGCGGCATATTTTTTATGTTTGCCCGAGCATCATCCTGCTGTATAAGAGCTTTTGAAAGCAATACCGTGAGAAGCGTCACAGTTGACAACAGAATTCATCAATCATATCTCTGCATAATGTTTTCTCGAATCTTATTGACTATATTAACAAATAAAACAAACACTTAAGAATAATGTCCGAATTGGAAAAACACTGCCAATCTAATACATAAAAGTCAGATTAAAGAGTTGTCTTTGAAACTTGGATAGTGTTTTATTGGAATATATAGTGATGTATTTTATTGACATTTGTTTGTTTGTGTACAGCTTTTCTTTCTTTATTTGTTATATCTTTCAAAACAGTGCTGTTGAACATTGTATCTTCGGAATTTCGACCATCTTTTACTGTAATCTAAAAGTTGATTTGCCGCTCTACTGACAGCTTTTGCATACGACTTCTTAATGAACCAGAATAGGAGTTTAAACTGGATTCCTAACCACTATAAGAATTTATAACAAAGTAATGCTAAGAGCTTCGAATTTTTAAGCTGGAAGCAAAGTGTCAAACATTTAGCTATTCGCACGGTCTGAAAGAATTTAGTTTAGCGATATGCTGTCGTAACTTATGTTGCCTTGAATGACATAGTGTTAATATTCTACAAGGCAATGCAAAGTAATAGATGATACTGCTTTTTTTATAACCAACATTGTCAGTAATAGTATTTATCGAACATTTAAGAAACTTCTTGGGGTTCTCCAGTAGATGAAAAAAAATAGATATTAATTTATTCTAATCATTATGTTATGAAAGGAATTATGCGATTATTTTTGAAAATATTTCATAAAATAAATACTTGGTAACCTGGGTCGTTAGAGCGTTCGTTCACGTTTTTAGAAAGTAGGGGTTTTGAGTCCAGGCTGAACTAAAAAATCCGTCGTATTCGATAATGGCGGCTGGGACAGTTTTCAATATATTGTGGTGGCAATGTTCTCCATGTGAAATGATACCTCCTTTGGAGATTGCAAGCCAAGTCTGGGGATCATTAACTTGGTCTCTGCTTCTAGATTACGCAGATATTTTTTTGAGGATACACTGGCACACCCTCTGGTGCCCCATTATATCAGGTATCGTTACATCCGCTCCTCTACTGAAAGGTGAAAATCGTGGTATCCGGGCATTATACAACAGCAACTAAATATTTCATAAAATTTGTTTGTTATTATGAAATAATGCAGTTTTATTTATATTCTCTAGTGCATATGAAGGAAAGGATGATAATGATGAAAAAAAATGGATAACATTTTGAATTACATTCGTCTGGAGAAAAAAGTGCTGATATTTTCTAACTGATTATCATTCTTCATTCTCATTTTAAAAGACTTCTTTCAAAATTCAAAAAAGCGATAAGAACAATTTTGTTTTCGAAGGTTTGTTTATTTATATTCTTATAGGGAAGATAATAAGATGACTGAAAAATAAACTGCGTTATCTATATCTTGACTTCAAAAGGAAAAATTATCTTTGTGGTTATGAAATACTCAAAGAAAAATAAATATTTTATTTAAAGTTCATCTTTGTGACTGAGTGCTCCGATATGACAAACGGACGTTTTTCTTTCAAAATTTCAGCATTATTTGAAGTTAGAAAATGGCTTCTAACTATGTTGTGACTAAAATAACTTTTTTAGCATTAATTATTTTATAATTTTTCCATTTTATCATTTTTTTAACATTAATCATGTAAAATGATTAGAGTATAGTGGCACACAAAAATTGTTTGCGCAAAAGTATAAGTAAATGCATGAATTTTAGTAAATGTACAGATATATGATATTTATCACTATCAAACCATTTATTAGGTTTGATTTTATTTCACTACCCCAATTTCGGCAAATAATTATACATTTATGTACATAAACAAAATCATTTTTCCGTTTGTGCAATGCTTAACGGAGAATAGGTAGGAATGGAATGAAATTTGCATCAAATGCTTGTCTCTGCGTAAATTAAAATAAAAATTATATTTCTTTCCAAACTTTTGATTTTAAAGCGTTTATAATTAACCTGAAACATAATTAAGGCTAATTTAAAATTACTGTTTAAGCACATTTTTGTTTCAAGAACAAAATTGTGTGGTTCTTTCTTTTGAAACTGTCAACTGTTCGTAACCTCTACAGTTGGAAAAAAATGTGTTTCATCAGATTTTCTTTCCTTTGTAAATTCTATCAGTGTATTTTTTTAAAAAAAAGTTCAACGATATTTATTATTTACTATTACTCTGTTTGATTTTTGAAAGAAATTGCTCTCTCTCATAGCGGCGAACATGTTTTCGCTTTTCTCAATAGATCACCTATAGTAAACGTATTGATCATGGATGAATGAAGTACCACTTCAGTATTTTTCAACCCTTCATTGTTTTTAGGTGACAATTTTGTGTAACAATACTGTGTTTTGAATGAAGCAAAATAAAAAAATAATAAATAAAACAATAAGTATAAATAAATAAAAAATTAATATTATTTTTCCAAATCAAAATTTTTTCCTAAATGTTGGCTTGTCATTTTCCTCAGCAAGTCGCATACCTTGAGAGAAGACTGTCCAGACTCATTAGTTTATAATAAATTTAATTAAATAACACAAAAAATGACAAAAACATGTATATGTATGTACGCGTGCTTGCGTGTGTGCATGATAATATGCATATCTAAATTAACAATTTTACGCTACCGTTACGTTTACTTATAGGAAGTAAGTTTTTGGCTTTTTCAAAAATTCCTCATGTTTCATTTCACACCATTTTAATGGCACAAATATATAGAATTTGCGCTTTCATCTGTGCCAAAATAAATAAATATGATTTTGATCAAGCAGACGAATTTTTTGAATGCATTTAGCATATAGAAAAAAATCTTTTTTTTTTTATAACATGAATTGTTTTTTCTTGTGTCATGTATTTGAATTCCATGGCCATAAGTGACTAGATCATCGAATAGTCTAAATTTAAATCCAATTCTTACTTATGAATTTTGAACGATGAATCCTTACGCTATGTTGCCATTGTGTTGGAATAAAAGTTCAATTAAAATTTAAAAAAATTTATAGCAAACGATTTGTGTGATAAAAATTTAACTTTTAAAATACATAATTTTTAAAATAAAAATAATTTTTTTTCTTTAAAAGGTTTTGTACTGTTTTAAAATTAAAACATGACTTCTACTATATTGTTTGCTGCAAGTTGGTTTTAATAAAAAAAAATTTTAATTACACTGTTTACTCTTTTATTCCTATTTTTATACTATAGTTGAAATTCTTAGTTGCGTAAAAATTTATGGCATTTATTGTGCGTAAAATGAATAAATTATGAAGAATTCAGCATAAAATTGAAAAGGAGAAAATTCTTATAGCTTTAAATAAACAAATGAAACCTAATTAGAACTAAAATATTTATGGATATTGCGTCTGGATGAAAGTCAATTAAAATATATTCACAGTACAAATGTTTCATTTGCATGAAATTTTTATCATATATAAGCACTGTATCAATAATCTTAAAAAATTCATTGTATCATATTTACCTTTTCATGCGGACTTATGACTTAGCAAATTTAACACTTTAATGTTCTTTTAAGAGCTGTTAAATTTATGATTTCCTGAATTTTAAATTTATTGAACATATTTGCATGAGACTTGCAAAAAAATTTCATTATAGACAATGGAAATTGCAGATTGTGAATCTGGAATAAAAGAATTATTTTACTTAATTATTTTACTTATTATAGATAAAAGTGTATGTTTCTGTGTGTGCAATGTTCTTCGAATTATACATTCAAGTCTTAATTGAGATGAGTCGCAATATATTTTTATGATTCAAGCAAACTTTATTTCTGGAAACGCAGATTAAGTTGTCGTTCCTTAGTTGAGAAATCGATAAAATCGTAATTTTTTCATCAGTCATATTGGAATATTTTTAGTTCTAATTGCATAATTTTAATTCTAAGTTTTCGAAGAAACGAATTCTCACTTCACTTCACTTTTACAAAATGAATAGCAATTGTCATGGTAATAAATACTTTTAACCAACGATTTCACTTTTGAAGGAATTGGCTTAAGATTTTCTGAGGTAATTGTGTTATTCTTAATTATATAGAGGGGAAAAAGTTATTTTATTTGCTTAGGAAAATAATTCACCTGGAAAATTGTTCCAATTTTAGCAAATTTTGAAAGCAGTTTCTCTCTCTCTCTTTTTTTCGAAAATCTATACAAAAGTGTTTATGATTTCAAATGAATTTGAAAAAATAGATTGGGGCTGGAAAAAAGCACTCAACACTTTTTTCTGATTTGGAGGTGGCGTCTTCAATTCGGTTGGAAAGGAAGGGGAAAAGAAAACAGGATCTCCTAAGAAATAAAAAAAAGAAAATTACTATTTCCCTGAATAGAAAGTTTGCGGTTTTTGTTATGAACTCTTCTGGGTCAAAGAAGGTTGAAGGTCAAATCCTTGATGCACCATTGTGGATTTACCTGAAGCCAGCGTCAGTGAACTTTACCCCCTTTCGTGTAGCAAAAGATAGAAGTTAAGTACTTAGTGGGTTAAATGTGGGACTACTTGAATTCCTGTAAGCTTTAAATGCACGTAAAGACAATTATAAAAGGTTGATAAATACTTTAACTTCTCCCCTTTAAAAATAACTAAGTGTTCATTCATTCAAAAAATAACCTTAATTAGGCGAGGTGTGGAGTGGTTATATTTATAATTAGATAATTAATCTTGACTTTCATAAAGCTCAAAATATCTAATGATTTGGAATCGGCAGTTTGTGAGTTCGATTCGGGGAATTGGAATCCAGAATAAAGCTCACGAACTACTGAACTGAAATCAAAAGCAATGACTATAAACAACTTGGCCAGTCCACTTTGAAATTAACGATTTCAAAGTGCGTTTATCTCATAGGAAAAGAAGATAATTATTAGAAGTCGTTAGGTTCTTTTGTTTAAACTTTAATTGTAGTTAGTAATTTTGATTACATAAATAATCATATCTATAGAAACCTCTATAGATATGATTATTTATGTAATCAATGTATGATTATTTATGTAGTTCGATTATAATCTGCAACTTAATTTAGCTTTTCTTATAATGTGATTAGCTTTGAAAATATCTACGATATTACATTATAGCAGAATTATTATTTCTAAAATAATGATAGTAAAATTAAAATCTATATGCTAAAATATTGAATTTCAATTTTATATTCTATCTCACTGTTTAGAATTGACTGAAAAAAAATAAAATAAAAAAAATAATAACATATTTTATCTGCTAATATTTATTTCCTCATCTTTACATATGTACAAAAAATAAGAGTGAAAATGACAAGCTTGATTAAAGTAGAAATTTAATTATAAATTAACACTAAAAATATTAAAATTTCAACAAATTAATATCTTTCTGCACAATGAGCTACATTTAACTGAACATTAGTTTTTATTGCGTTGTAAAAAATATGTTCTACTTATTTTGTCGACAAAAAGGATGTAAATAGTAATTAATTTATACGTTTCTGAAGTTCTAATGTTTTTCTGTTTCCTAATATGACTTATTTTTTTGATGGAACACGCCTATTTCTTTACCACACAATCACACCCTTTCTACACGGGATATTTATCAACGAAAATGAGGAAGTTTCGGTTTGGGAAACTCGAAAGCAAAACTCGCAGTGTTTCCTCATTTGTTACCTACAATAATTTCCAAGTTTTTCGGCTTAGATCTTATTCGCTTAGTAGAAACACCCCTTTCAGGAACTGAGATTTCTCTCATAGGACAATGCAATGGTATCGGCCATTTTTCCCAACTGCAGCTGGCAGTTTGAACCGGTTCCGACTAGCTTGCATCTAGAGACGGCTGTGCCTTCTTCCGCGTATCCTCCCCTGGTAGGGAAAATTCATGAGACCGGGAAAGGGAAAAAAAGGATTTTCGGTTTTCTGTTGTAGCCTAGCGTTTTGGTGCGTTTATTATGATTTTATTTAGGATAAATTTGGCTTTAAATCCAGATTTTAGATCAAAATTTTGCTTTAGTTATGGATGAGTAAATGCTAAAGAACTTCGTTTAGGTTCTCTTTCATTCATGTATCGTCTGTTTAACCTCCTTAAGTCCTTAGAGTAAGTATGAAACGTTGTCAGTGCTTTGTAAGACCTGTCGCGCTTTGTATTATGTAATATGCTCCCGCCGATAGGGATAAACATTCAGCGTCATATCCGCTGCTTTTCCTTTCCCTAACAAAACAGATGCAAATAACCAACAGAATTAAGAATACATTTTAGGCGGAGAAAAAATTAACAACTGTAATTTAATATAAAATTCATTGGTAGTTGCTTTCGAATTGCCTTTCTTATGACTTCACAGCCTGGTCAAAGTCCTGTTGTTTCTATTTATTATTGCTACGCATATAAAAATTTTTTTTATTTATAATATGTTGATTAAAAATAATATTAATCGTTAAAATATCCACAGTAATTATATGAAGATCCTCAATTTCGTAAATTCTAAATTTTAATAAAATTAAAAATGTGTTAGCATTTGATTAGGTCACACCATTATCTATTAATATTTTTATATTTCTGTACAGTTATCTACAACGATTTTATAAAATTTATGTATGTTTACTTAATTTGCTAGAAATATATTTAAGTTTTAAGATAAAAAAAAAAAGCAGAAAATTTACTTGGAATTGTTATTAATGAAGTGTATACAATTTTCTTTCTTTCTTTATTTTTCTTTTTTGCTGGTACACGCTAAAAGATCTAATAGTAATCAGTGCAGTATACAATCAATTTACCATATTTTCAGTATCTGTGGTACAGTTTAATATAGTCTATCATATTTTCAGCAGCTGTTTTTTTAATTTTTTTTAAAAAATTGGGTTTTTTTTACAATATAATCACATTTAAAAAATGATTATGCATGACTTCATATTCTATTTAATTCATGCAATAATTTTATTTTGTGTGTGTGTGTGTGTGTGACAAGTAAATTTTATTTAAATATATTTATTCCCTTTACTACCTTGATCTTTCATATATAGATATAATAATTTGACATAGAACTACATATTTCTATATATTTCTTAAATGCTTAAGTTAATTTCCTAGTATATAAAAAAAATTATTTTTTATTCCTTAAAATAAATGCATGTATAATTTCGCTTCAATTAAATAATTTTTTGAAAAGTTTGGAACGATGTCAAAAAAGTATATCGTTTTGATATTGTACGTATTAATACATTTTAATGTAATATTTATTCCATTATAATGTGATACTTTTTAAGTAGTTACGAAAAAGATTGTGGCATAAAATGAAAGTAAAATATTCTAAATGCAGCATTTTATTAAAAGACAAATTGCATAATAATTAAATGTCTTACAATAATAACTATATCTCTTCGATTTTATGTATTTTTTTCTGCTGTAATTTTAAAAATGTAATTATTACATGTAATATTTAACAAAACTCACATTTTATAAGACCTACAATTTATGAAATATTTATATGTTTTGCATATCAGTAATTATTTATTTTATTTCTTCAGTACTAGTGAACATATAATCAATTTAAATATATGCATTTAACAACAATAACTACTAGGCATTTACACTTTTCATTTGAACAATAACTAACATAAATATTGCACTCCACTATGGAAATTATAGAACTAAATAATGAAAATATATATTTCTAAACTTAAATTTCAAGTGAAAGAATATTCGTTACCCAATGATTATGCATATTTTACTATGTTTTACTTATATATTATACAAAATGAGAATATTTTAAAGTATAAAAAAGAATTTTAAAATGCACTTACACTAAAAAATAGTAAGTCATATAAATGTTGCCAGATAAATAGTACACAGTTTTCATATTTATATTAGATTTTCCTAGATTAAAAATAAAATAATTACTTAAATGTGGGAAAAATCTATTAATTTTGTTTAATGTATTTCAAAACTGTCAACCTAATGTGTAAACTATTTTTAAGCAATGTTAAAAGCTTTTGTTTTTCTATTACAACACACATTCGTTTTTTAAATATATCAGAGAAATACAAGAAGTTTACTGTGTTCGTAACTTTAATATGTACGTAATTTCGAAAATTGTATAAATTTATTTTAAAATTTTATATTGAAAATGTTACTTCTTAATAATTAATATTTTGAATTATTTAATGTGCTGCTGTTTCACTCATTTAATTAAACCGTCAGATAATTAATTGATTATGTTATCTTATAATAAAATACACCAATCAACTTCCTGTGAAATTTAAGTTCTACTTTAAATTCTCTGAGAATTATTTTATTATCAAATAAAGTTAACAATTATTTATTTGCTAGTGTAATTATTAATAAGTGAAATAAAAATTTATGTATATTTAAAGAAAATATGTTTTATTTCTATAATCGGAAAATTAGAGTTTTTAGTAATTGTTTAAAAAGTTATATTTGTATTAATCCAAACATTTTTACTTCTAATTAAAACTAGAGTTTTTATATTTAAATAATATTACTTATTTCTACTAAAATATGTCTTTTTTATACTCTTTGCTTTCTGAGATGTTTTACACGTCATAAAATTTTTGTTGGCGCTATAAAACGCTGCTTTGGTTGATTATTTTCCTTTTTTCTTAAATCTAACGCGTAAGATTTGATCTGCAAACATAATATACTTATTTTTTATATCAACATTTTATTTACTATAAGATTTTACAGCTCTTTCATTGGATGATTGACATAATAACTATAGAAAATGATTTGATGAAACAAGAGTTCAAATCCTGACATAATCGGCTTGGATTGGCTATTCGGAATTTTAGGACAGCCTCTTTAGAACGGCAATCTTCTGGAAGAAAACCAATTACATTTTTAGGGTGTAAGAATTGTCACAACTTTTGTGGTGTTCTGATGCTGAACATGGAAACGTCCTTTTTTAAAATTAAAATAGTACATATGATTGGTTGAAAGTCTTTCATAATTGACAGAAATATCTTCATCAGCCTCAGAAAGAAAGCAAGTTTAATTTCAGTAGCCTTTTCATATTTTGAGATATTACTGGCTTTAGTCGCTCAGTTCTATCCATAAGCACAACTGGTTGTGTATATTTATCATAAAATTGTTTATGAACTTGTATCAACTTGCTAAGTTCATGATTGCTAATATATTACTTTAATTTTAAACTTTGGAAAAAAAAGTTAAAAAAAAAAAAGAACTAAAAAAATTTGCCTTTGTACAAATATAATTTTATCTATTAAAAATGATGTGAAATTACACCTATTTATTTTACCACAATATGATTTATATTTATTAAAAATACATCTATATAGTTGAATTCACAGACTCAGTTATAAAGACAATTTTTTTGACAAAACATTCAAACATCACCCAAGTCCACTACTATTTTAATATACATGAATTGCTATTGTGTTTTGGTGGTTAAATAAATGATACATAAGTTTAAGATTTTCCCCTAAAACAGTCATAGAGATGTTCCTCTTCTGGTATGGCTTATAAACTAGGAAAAAATAGCATCCAAGGACCCGACCTCGTTTCTTGATTTACGTTTTAAAGACGATCATGACCTATAATTATATAGTTTTTGTGCAATTTAAATATCCATAAAACATTTTTTTTAAATTTAGATTTAGATTAATTTTATTTTGAGTGTATTAAATTTAAAAAAAATTTATATTGTAAAAACAAGCTTAATTTTATTTTCCTATTTTGTGCTGTTATTGAATTAAACATAGATTAAGTACTTATAGGAATTTAGTAATTGCTTTAGAGTTCAAGCAACAGTTACAATATCACCTAAGTTTCCTATTTAGAGAGTCTAAATTCAAGTGTACAATACTTAAGCTATAAATATTCTGTAATATAAACTACTTAAGTTTTCTGTTTTAAGCAATCCAAGCTGCAAAGTTATCAACGAATAATATAAATAATACTTTAATTTTCTTTTTAGGAAGTCTCTCTCTCTCTCTAAATTAAACAGTCCAAGTATCTGAGTTGTAAATAATATTATGAGTATGATGAAAATCAATATTTTTAAGCAGACCCGACAGTAGAACCATGAATAACATCATTAAATAATTCTACTTAAGATCTTTTATTTATTATTTTACCAAATTAAACATACATACCAGTCATCTGAATAGGGAATATTATGTATAACTCAAACTATTTAAGTTTCATGTTTTAAACAGACCTAAGGCAATAATATTCTACATTAAAGAGAGGAGAATGAATATAAACCATAAAATGATGAACAGCAAAATGAATACAAAATAATAATAAATAGCTAAATAAATGTACAGCTTTATTGATTGTATAATTCCAATAAAAAGTGTAAATTTCTTAACTTGAAAAAATAGTTTAAAATTTAAAAATATGACATAAAATATTTGTAATTTATATTTTAAAATAAATACAAGTGTATGATTTCAGGGATATAATATACTTATTAATATGTAAACATTTGTTTTTTAAAAATAAAAATTTTTTAACTCATATTATAACTTTATTTATTAAATAAGAAATATATTCCTGTCACTTAAAGAGCTTAAGATATTGCAAAAAGAAATACAAAAAATCGGTGAGGAACTCTTTTAATGAACATCAAATAATTCTATTAATTTATACATTCTGACGCTGCTGAAAGCATAATATAAATCTCTATGTGTGTGTCATTAAATGCATATCATTTTTTAATGTATGAATGCATATGATTTAAATTTGAGGAATTCATATTTATTCGAATTATTTAATTGATATTTTGTTTTATTGTCTGATTTCGAATAACTATTTTTGAGGCGAATATTAATTCCCTTTCATCCAAAGGGAAAATGATAGGGAATTTTGCGAACTGAAAAAGGGAAAAAGATCTAGGTGATTCAAGCGACCATTGCAGTAGTAAGGGGGTTGATCGCACTGAATCTACTCGCCCGTAATGAGCTGATGACGTCAACTCAGCTGAGGACGCTCTGCTTTGTGTAGGGTTTCCGATGGTAGGTCAGATTCTCGTTTCCAGCCAGAAATATATACCAAGCGGGCTGAGAGTGTTATTATTTACACATCCCATTCACAAAGAGAGAGAAAAAGGCTTGTCTTGCGAAATGTCAAATTAAGAGCCTGCAGCATCTTCTACTCTCACTGGTGTTGCATTTAATAATTATATAGATTTTTTAATTTTTTTAAAATATACTTTCTTGGTCTTACTCTCCATCGTTCAACCAGGAGCTTGACGATTAAATTTGTTTAATGTGGGTAGCAATGAACACACTGGTGCAGGTGAGCGTTGTTGACAGTTCTCAGCAAGTCCAAGCCAAATCAGCTGAGAGCAAAAATCACATCCTGAACAATCGCAAGATTAATCAGGACAGAAAGGATTCCCTACCCTCGCACTGGGACTTGTCTTTTTCTGAAAATTCACTCCTATCCGTCTACTGCTTCATCAAAAATTTCATTGGGTATGTTTTTTTTCCTCCCACAACTGTTAATTTCCAATTCTTACAGCTGTAAAAATTACAATTTTTTTACTATTGTAAATTTTTGATTCTTATGGCTGTTAAAATAAATTTTTTTGCAATTATTAATTTACAATTTTTGCAGCTGTTAATTTATAATTTTAACAAATGTTAATTTAGTTTTTGCAAATGATAATTTATAATTTTTACAACTGAGTAATTTATGGTTTTTAATTGTTAATTTGTAGTTTCATGTAAATTTTTACCATATTTGAAATATTACACTATTATTTTCACTGTAAAATAACCATAGTATTCCATAAATTATTTTATTTAATACTGACATTTGGTTGTGTGTTCTTAAAATCTTTAATTTGGTATAAATGCAATTATTACAATCGTTTTAATTTTAAAGTCCAACTAGAATTTTTGAAAAAAAATTTTAGAAATCCTTATCACCAGTAAAATATAGATAGCATAATTTTGTTTCTAGATTTGTCATGGGGGTGGTCTTATTCACTGTATGAAGGCAATAAAAAATTTTTTTACATGGTATACATTGATAAATAGTAAAATACAATAAGATTAAATGATTTTCACTGTGTAAAAAGTAAGATTTCATTATTTATGAATAATTATGATAAATAACGAAGTCTTTGTTATTTACCACATTCATTAATAACAAAAATCAGAATTTCCATTTGATTATTGCTCAAAGAATATCTAGAAATTATTTTTTGCGAGAAAATATATTTGAGATAAGAATTTATTCACAATAAGAAGAGTTAAGTACAACTTCCTTGCAAAATTTTCTCTTATTTATTATGCATTAATTTGTTGTTATGGCATAATTAAGCCTTTATTGCGTCATAAAACTTAATGTTGAAAAAATTGCTTTAAAATAATAAAATATCTTATTAGCATCGAATTTTTATCGATTATATCATTAATATAATACCATTAAAATTTAAGTTCTGAAAATATGCTTATTTATAAATTGTTACGTTATGCATTCACGACAATTATTTTGCAATCTCGTCTCAAGATTAGAGTCAAATTCTGTTTTAAAATCACACAAATTATTACCTAATACCCATTTCATAAGTTCATAAATGAAATTTTTTATGTACATTTTACTATTTAGGAATAGCGAAAAAGGTATAAAATCTTTAAGTTCGGATTGAAATAAAATTTTATTATAAATTTTCCAAATTGAAAAATGCCTTACTGTCAAAACAAAACAAGAACTACTAAATTCAGCGCTAAATGAATCATTTGCTACTGTATTTTAATTTGATATGTGCCAAATATATAAATACGCAGTGCAGTACTTTCATCTCTGCAATTACAGTTAATTTGCCATTTTGCCGTTCTGGTTGAATTGCCGTACCCAGAAACCATATTGTTCAAAAAAAATTTTCTTAATTCAAGAAGTCATTGATATTTACCTAAATTTTAATTAATGTCGGTAATTTATGGTAATGCTGCAGGTTCCAAAAGCAATTGTATCGCCTCCTAACAAATTGAGAATAAATCTCCTCGCTTTTGTCTTTACCAAATTTTTGCAAAAGTATCATTTTTAATTCCAAAAAAATGTTCTGCAATGTAAAATTTGTTACCATTTCTTTTCTATTTTTCAATATTTTACAATTTTGTTTATTGTAGTAGTGAATCAAATTTAAAAATTGTGTGTCTGTTTTTATATATATCATGAAAAAGCATATTGTACCTATATACTATATGGAAACATTTTTATCTTAAATATACTTTAAAAAAATCCATTGCATTTAATTTAAATTTTCCTAATACTTTTCATTATTTTTATTTCAAATTTTTGTTGCAATTTGTTGAAATCAAGTGACAATAAAACTTCGAATTTTGTTATTTCTTCTACTTTCGCTTGCTTAAGAATTCCAATAAGAATATTGATAACTTAATTAAGAAAAGTCCTAATTTTTTTCATTTCTTCAAAGAAGGAAGTTTATTTTACTCTGTTAAATAAAATTTTTGTTGAATATAAGAAATTAAAAACATTTCTGTGTATTACATTTTTGAATGCATCAATTTTATGGTAGAATTTAATCTTTCAAAATTATTTTGAAAAATTTATAGCAAAATAGTTTTTATTTCCTTACATCTAATTAATAGGTTTAGGTAGTGTGTGATATTTAATTTTAAATTTAAAAATTTGTTTTTATGTTAGCGTTTCCCTGGAAGCTTTTTTTTATTTTTTTATTTGGACAAACTTTTTCTAGCGAAATTAAATGGGTTGATTATATTTTCTTGGCTGTTGATTTTTTTTTAATACACAATAACAATTTAATGAACATCATGTTCTGTTGACTTAAAGAAAATAGCTTATACGGAAATCTAATTTATTAAACGACAAATTTTTAATGTTTTCCTTTTAAATTAATCAAGTACTGAGGACGAAAATGAGGAATTCACCTTTTCAAAATTTCAAACATTTTAGGAAAAACCTTTCAAATCGATATTTAGATGAAAATTGTAAACATCTTCAAGTTGCGATTTTACTTAACATATTCCTTATCGTTCTTAGTTATCGTAAGGAGAATTCGGAAGTAACTTTGCCATCTGGTGAAAGATTCCGAGAATCTTATTCTTTTAATAGTTCTTATTTCTAGATTTTTCTGTTAGCTAAAGAGCCTAGTTTTTAAAAGTATTTAGTTCCCTTGTTATTTCCTTGCAAGCTAGAATACGTGTATATATTTAGATACTATTGCAGTTTTGATAAGAAATTTTACTGATAAGATTATATACCAACTGTACAATGGTATATATTTAAACTTTCAAACTCTTTTTTCACAAATTTAATTATGCTTGTTCATAAAATCTCGTATTAGCTACAGACATCAAAATTGCTTGAAAATCAGGTACGTGGGTAATTTATCTCAAAATATATTTTTCCTTAATTCTAGAATAAAAATAATTTTTTCTTTTTTGTCAATTAAATAATGGCTTTCTTTCAGCTGTCAAAATGTTGATTACTAAAGCGCGCAGTTTCCCTTCTAGATTGCTGTACATATTTCCAAATTAGTGGTGGAAATTTTTAAGCACTTTTTCAATCTATTTCGGGAAAATTTTATTGTTGGGGGGGGGGGGGGGAGGATGTTGCCTTCTATAACTATATAATATGAAAATCTATGCAAGATCAGTTTATGCTTATTTTCTATATAATGGGTTTTTCCGAATCTAACTTGTTATTTATGAAGTCTATCTTTTAAAATACATTCTATAGTCCAGTCTCACTACAAAAACTGTAGTTTTTCAATAATACTATTTCTTCCGCAAATTACCTACCCGTGATGCATTTATAAACCTCACAGCCTACTTTGTAATACAGAAGAGTTTTGTTAAGACTTCCTTTATTAAAAGTTACCTAAAATCTGAATTATTTAAAAATTCTCTTGTTTTAAAAATTTTTAGAGGATTTTTTTAAAATGTTATATAGAAAAATATACTCTTTTCATTACTTCTATATTTTAAATGATTTTGATAGTTATTATTTTGTTATAAATATTATAATAAATGTCAAATATGCGTTCTAAAGATTTGTTGTTAGCTGAACTTTATTTAATTCCCAGAGTACTTTCAAGATCGATTTCTTTAAATTGTAGATCCTGGTTTAATTAAACCTTTGTGTGCCAAAGGTAATTGTTGAAAGACAAACAAGCCAAGCCAAACTTAACTATGATCGATTTCCTGACCTGGTGTCTCCTGGTCCATTACTTTTGGTCATTCTTAGTATTTAACAAAAAAGAAAATGTTATCCAATGTTTAGGCAATGTCCTAGGTCTTGGTCTTGCTAGCCTAAGTAAAAGCCTCATTTTTTGTAATTCCGAAAATACGCAGAGCTGATAGAGAAAAATTCTACTGACTTTCAAATTAACAATTCGTTCTTTTGATTCTAGGTTTCAAGTGTGATTATATATACAATGCTAAGGAATCGCTTTAATCGTAGATCCTATACGTGTGCGAGACATCGTCTGCAAAAGTTGAGTTGCCAATTCTAGCAAAGAATTTCTTGTATGAGAAGTTATTATATTGTATTAAACAAATTCACTTCTGAATTTTTATCAAGTAATGAATGAGCTAAAATTGATTTAAATTAGGAATTTGGAGTAAATGTTCAACTTAGTAGCTATTCTAAAAGTATTCTGCCTCAGATAAATAATTTACTTGAATTTTTGGAATTAATTCAACGGAACAATATTCATTTAAATTATCGTTCAACGAAACCCAATAAGTAAATTGCCAATCATTCCAAACTCTTGTCCTGCCATCTTTCAACATTACAGTTGCCCTGACCGAGAAAACAGCTGAATGATTAGCGTTCCTTTTAAGTTCAACAGTATATGGGTTTGATTCCAATATCGAGCGTAATCATTTGTAGTATTTCGGAATCTTCTTAGTTCGTGTTAATGTAACTGTAATTGATGAAACAATAAAATATCATAACTGCTTAGATTTGGCAACTAAATGGATAGAGTTCTAGACTCATTCTAAAGTTCATGGATCCGATTATCGTATCTGACATGTGAATGTTTGCAGTTATTAGAAATCCATTTTAAACTGCAAGACCCGGATAATTGTGACAGATCATAATGTTTATACTCAAAAATATCTTTACTCAGACGTATTTTTGATTGTTACACCGAAAACGGTAAAAACTTATTAAAATCTATCAATTATGGTAATGTATCAGAAATCTCATACATTTAGTTTCATCATGTTTGTCAATGTTAATAATAAAATAGTTAAGATTTTGGGTTTATCATTATCCTTAACATTGTCACAAATTATGTGATGCTGGCTAAGAAGCAATTTTTTAGTAAGTTAATTACAAAAGTTTGTTTAAATGTTCTCTTTAAAGTTTTAATTGAACGAATTCTGTAAACACTGATATTTAATAAATATATTACAGGTTTCATCGATTTTATTTAAAATATTTTATAAAATATTTTTGGAAGTTAGTTAAGATTTGAAATAAGCTGTTATTTATTGCTAATTACAACAGGTATTATTGGAATGAGTAATATATATTAGTAATTACCGTTATTTCTAGTAAAAATAATTAAGCGAAAACTATTGAAATGGTTTGATAAAAAGAATGTTCAGAGTACGTTGCATTAACGTAAAAATAACAAAAATACTTGTAAACATAATAGAACTATCCCAAAATTTTAAGAAAAAATTTTAAATTTGTTTAAGAGCACAATAAATGGCAAAATCAACCAAAATTAAAGTTCATTCAAAATTAGAACTTTCTAGGACACAGATTCTTAACAGCTTTCTTTTTATGCAGCCGAGCTTGCTGCAGGAGGGTTTGCTCTGACCTTCAGTTCCCGAGTTCGATTCTTATCTTGCATATGATATTCGTAGTGAGTTCGGAATCATAATTTACTTTAATTTCACTAAATTATTCTTTTAATTTATCAAAAATAAGTTGTTAAAAAGCATGTCAGAAAACTTTTATTTCTTTTTTATATTATTTATTCCCATAATAATGAAATAAATTAAAACTACAATTAAGTTTACATATGCTTAGAAACTGAAAATATATCCAAACTAATTATTCTTTTACTTGCAAAAAATGACTTCAGAGTGACAAACTAATCAACCAAGTGAAAAGTAGGGAAACTATTCACGAATTATCCTTTGTAATATGTATCAAGGATTCTTGAAAAAAACTCTTAATCATTTTTTAAATCGAAATATTGAGAACTAATCTTCCTTTTACAAAAAAAAAAAAAAAAAAAAAAAAAAAAAAAAAAAAAACCTCACACTTTTCTAATTTTTTTTTTTATATTGTTGCCAAAAAATTTTTCAGTTTCATTTACGATCAAAATTCAGTGTTTTCTTTTAAATTAAATAAAAAAATCGTTACATCCTGCAGTAATTTCCGTTACATTAATTTTAAATTATCACAATCTCCTTTAACAGGAAAAACTATCAAGTGCGTATAAAAGTAATCCATCTGCATATGAAATTATTCTAAAATCATAGGTGACAACGTTTGTGTTCTGTCACTTAATATCTTCCTACACCTGCAGACGATAATATATGCAAATTTGTAAACAAATGTTAGTAGGCTGGAGGATCTCTGTACCTATTCATCTTTGTCGTTTGTTTTACCGGGAAGTCGAACTATCATTTAGAACTGGTATCCTCATTGGCTGTGACGGCGAAGAAAAAAGTAGGTCGCAGCCTGATCACTTTGTGAACAAACTAAATAGGTCACATACATTCTCTCGTTTCTTTCTTGCATCAATGATTACAATCCTTATAGTACCTCTTAACAATACATTTTGTTCTGTTTTGAATTTTGCATGCACTCTTACATAAGCTGTTGCCACTAACTAATATAAAAAATTAAAATTTTTAAAATTTATCAATAATTTGAAGCATTTATTTGACTTTAGGCTGAGGAATAGAAGTTTCAAATTAATATCTAAAAATTGATTATATATTCTATTTTTAAAATTTTTGTAAAATAGTTTTACTTTGTATTTTTATTGATTTTTATTTTTTTTATATATATTTTAAAAATTTCTGATTTATAATATTTTATATTGTGAGGGGGGGGAGGTAATATATTGATTTTTTATGCCATCATTTATTTTTATCTTTTCAATGTGTAAGAATGTGTAAATATTTATCATTCTTATCACAATAAGAATAATGTATTGAATTTACAAATATTGCACACCCTAATTGTAATAATTTGAAAGGGTAGTATCCTCTTTTCGGTATCAGAACTTATAAATCTAAATCAGTCGTTATTTGCTTATACTCTTAGTTAGAAAAGCGTTTTTATGAAAAGGTAATTGTTTTCAATCCAAGTTTATAACATTTTAAGCGAAACACCCTTTCTAATAAAAAATAATCTATTGATTTTCTCTTTTAAAAAAGAATTAAGCAGAAACAGATCAATAAATATTTTAAAGAAAACTAAAGGGTTAATTTTATATAAAAATTTCTAAAGGGTTAAGTTTATATAAAAAAATGAGTATTAATTTACACCATTTTAAAAATTAGTAACATAATAGTTGAAGGTATAAAAATTGCTGTATTATCAAGCGAATATTATTTACTCATACTTAAATTGTAATTATGACTAATTAAACCAATTAAAACAATTTGACTGGCCGTCTGGCTTGTTAAAAAATTGCTTAATGTATGAAAATATAGAGTTATGTTTTTATCTTACCATTTCATCTATCCCTTAATATTTGTTAAACATTAATTTTTTTTAAACCGATTTTTGAAGTTCTTATTTCTTTAATAGCACAATGTAATTATTGATATGTCTTTAATATAATTATTGAAAACAATATAGTCATAAAATTTTAAATGCAAAAAAAAAAAAAAAAAAAAAAAAAAAAAATCAAATGCAATTTCTGCGCTTAAAATTACTGTTTTTAAAAAACATTTTTTTAACTGCCACAAATTCAGTTAATGAAATTAAATAACTTAAGAGCTAAATTGAGGAAACTTCAAATTTTTTACCTCTCGATTATATATCTTCACAATAATTGAAAGGGTTCGAAAGTTAGTTTTGATGATTTTTGGAAAGTATCTCAGTGCCTAATATCAACGAATTTCAGCAATTTTGTACATTGGTAGTATTTGTACTAGAACCACATGCAGTGATACTATGAAATAATAACATAATAGTCTGTAATTGGTCATTTTAAACTACTTTAAATTCAAGCTATTCATATTATTTCACAAAAATTAGTGTAACCAAAAAGGTGCTCATTTTCAATTTGAAAAATTTTTTGTTATTAATAGCTTTTAAATGAACAAATATTGAATATATAGGTTGGCTTAGATAATAGGAAAAATTAACCTTACATTTTTTATTACAAAAAATTATTTTATTTGTTACAAAAAAATGTTTTTTTAGGAGGGGGGGGGAAGAAACGATATCGATGTGTATTTTTTCGAATAGTTTTCTTTTTGTAATTTTTATTCATAAATTATAAAAATTTGCTAAACAACATTTTATCTTTCATAATGGATTATACACAAAGTGGGTAGTATGAATTTTATTCAAAATTTTTTATGAAAGTCATATTTCATGAACATCAAATTGTGAGATACTTTAATGAATAATTTGTTTGGGTGATTTCAAATGTTATTTTTATCAACTCAAAACTTAGAATTTGAATGCATTTGTGAATTAAAAAAAATTATGAATCATAATTTTATGATTCATAGTATATTTTCTACAAAATGTAATATAGATTCAATGCAAAAATTTCTATCCAAGTCATATTCAGTAATATTAACTTATTAAATGAATAATTTAGTTAGATTTCTGAAATTTTTTTTAAAATTAAATTCAAATCTTATTTTTATGGACTCAAAATTTGAATTTTAAATCTGTTTTGTGAATTAGAAAACTTATGAATTTATTATTCATGTGTCATATTATTATTCACCAAACAGGTATTATAGATTCTATTCCAAGTTATTATGACAACTTTATTTCATGAATATCAAATTATTAATGAATAATTTGGTTGGTTTCTTATTGTTAAAACTTAGTGTTTAAATGTAATTTTGGTTGATTCAAAATTTGGATATATTCGTGAATTATAAAAATATATCAATAAAACATGTGAAATATAGTATACTATTCACAAAAGAAATAATGTGAATTTTGCGCAAAATTTCTACGATAGCTATTTTTCATGAATATCAAATTATTAATCTATTTAGTGACTAATTTGATTGGATTAAAGCATAAATGTTAAAATTTTTGATTCCAGTGTTATTTTTTATGGAATTATTTCTTAAGTTTATATTAATTTTGGAGTCAAGTGTCTTATCTCCAATGATTATTTATCTTTTATATTTTTGTATTGCCTTGTTACTGCACTCATCAGATAAAAAATATTGTTTATATGTTAAATATACTTTTGTGTATCCTTTAACATGACAGAATATTTCTTTAAATATGCACGTTACACCATCTGTTCTCCTGTTTTACATTTCTATCGATTTTAAGTCCTTTGTGTTTGTGTGTGTGTTCTCCCTAACTTTAATATTTTGCTCCCTTAGTTCCCAAACTGCCCCAGAAAAGATTCCCTCTGAGGTTGGACAAGAGGTCGATCCCTCGGCTGGAAGGTAAACAATTTAGTTAAGTCCCAGTTAACCGATTTTAGCTATTATAGAAACCCTAACTTTTAACAAAGAACATTGTGGATATGTAAGAAAAACATTTAATTTTAACATTGACATGCACATTTTTAACACATGAGAATGATTTACATGCATGATCGAATAGGATACCTTATCGTTTATATATTATGTTGGTTATGTGTGCGTTATTGTGTGTTAATGATTTATACTCGATGTTATGCATTTGTATGTAGGCACTGCTAAAACCTTAAAACTGTTACGCATGATTATAAAAATATTTAGTTTCTTTTTGCATGATATGTTATTTATGTGTTACTTTTATTAAGTTTTTCTCCTCATATATGAATATTCTATGTAAAGTATTTGAATTGTTCACGTGCAGGCATACTTCCCAAGAGCAATTTCTAAAAACTTCCAAGTTTCATGGTGCTGCCATCTAGTGTGACTTATGACAATTTCTGTTCCTTTAACTCTCGATCGTTTTGTAATTGAGATCCTAAAAGAAATTAAATTTCACCATAGAATTTTTCAAAATAGTGAAATTATCTTGATATGTTTTGATGAATTTAAAATCTGAAAACTCTCCCATAATTACATAGTTGATATTTTTCTCAGATTTTGTTCTTTATCTTATGTGTCTTAGGAATTTTTCGCAATAAATGTATATATTAAGTTAATTCAGAATGTTAAAATGTAATATTTTTATTTTTTATACTTATTTTAAACTTGTCAAATATTTAATTTTCTAATGTTAATAAATATAAAAATTTTTAATTAAAAAAAATAAATTGAATTAAAAATTTTTACTATTTTAAAATATAAAATGATTTAGCAAACAATTAATATATACATGCTTAACACATGCTTAATATTTTAAAAATATTGTTTAATACTTTGTGATAATGCATACTGTTGCTTTTTAGATGAAAATATGTTGCTTTCGTAGTTTAATGATTTAAATTTGGTTCCTGGTAAAATATGGCTTTTTTCCCCTTGATATGTGTTCTTACGAGTACTTTCTTTCCATCTTAAAAGAATTCCAGGGTTGTATAATTTATTAACATTTTACGATTGTATCATCAATTTTTTAACTTTACTCTACGATTTTCCTTATTAAATTGATAGTTTGAATTCAGTATTATATTTTGAAAGAGATGAGATTTATTCCATGATCAATATTGATTATAATATGTTGAATATGTAACAATAATATTTGATTTATGATCTTAACATTAACATCGCATAAAACACTTGAATGTTTAGATAAAGGGGTGAAAACGTACTTGTGGTGTTGAAACGAACCTCCTTTGACGTGTTTTCTACTTTTAATTCATTTCGTATTCTAATAGCGTTTTCTGGTGCCTGTTCTGGTTGCCAAACCTTTTCAAGTTGGCAAATTTCCAAGGCACTTTTTCCTTTCTGGTTTCGCAAGTGCTTCGTCGCCACGCAGTCTAGTTGCTTTCGGGGTGGAATTGTCTGAGCTAATTGCAGTTTGCTAAGTTGATTTTCCGAGAAGTATTAATACTTTTTCTTTTTCTTATCGTTAGCCATTTCTTAGAAGTGGTTGTAAAATGACGCTCTCGATTCGGAAGAATTTGTTCTAAAATTAGATTTCGATGATCTCATTGCAGTGTTCTGTACGAAGAGCTGTCTTTGTTCTTTTGACTTGTAATGCTCTTTTCGATTCACATGTGAAGTGTTTTTTTTTTTTTTAAATTAAAATAATGATTTTCAATTTGTTGTAAATATCTTTCAGAATTTGTGAATATAATGTAAAATTTGAACTTCGAAGAGTACCACATTCCACCATGTAATATCTGCATCGCAATCTCATTCAACGCGATGAAGCTGCAAATAAAATGAAATTTCCGCGTTTTAGAAATGCTTCTTACAGATTTAGAAATCATTTACTAAATAATTCGAAAGTGTGTTGAATTTAATAATAAAAAAATTGTTATAACTAATTAATACTATTTTGTGTGAAATTAAGTATCCTCTATAGATTAACTTTTCGATTAACAGTAAATAAATTTGATTTTCGTTTTATTTTTGCATTGTTTAACATAATTGAAAGTAATTTTTTTCTCGTAAATCAAATTTAAAGAGGTTTCACTTATTTTTAATTGACAGATTATGCATATAAATTACTAAAATACTAGTATTTGGTATTTTTACAAATAAGTTCTTTTCGATTATTTAAAAATCAATAATATTTTTATGTTTGCACTTGATTAGAAACAATTTAATTATGTTCCTTAGAAAATAGTTGTTGGTCTTGTCTAGTGGTCAGCGTGCCTCCCTACGGATAGGGAGTTCTTGGGTTCGAATCCCGGTTCAGGCATGGAATGTACTTTCTCTCTCTCTCTCTCCTGTCTTTGACCTCTCCTTGTGTTTGAATGGTTGCCTACATTATAAATGAGTCCCTATGACGTGTGTGTGTACTAAGAAGTCGGACACCACACCAAATACGGTTCAGTTTGAAAAGTGGTGCATCGCACCCCAATTTGTCAGCCTAAAACGATCAATTAATAATAATAAAATTCCTTTGGTTGAAAAAAGTTTTAGAGGTATACATATTAACAGCCACCAAGAAAAGTATTTTAAGGGTGAATTTGGGCTCTAAATACTAATATTGATTATGATTTTGTTAATTATTTGTTTAACATTGACTTCAGATTAATCATTTTATCGGAACAAGCGATTTATTCATGTGTGATTTAGATCATTAAATATATTGTATAAAATCTTTTTTGACTATTTTCTTAAACTTAATTTTTTTAAACAAAATTTTTGATTTGCAAATTATATATTGATTGTATGTAATAGTTCTGAGAAAAGGAAATCAATATGTTCATAAATTACTTAGAACTGCAACTTGTTTTTTCTACAAATTTAAAAAAAAATTTTTTTAGTATAAAGTATTGGATTCATTGAAGTTCTTAATTTCGTAATTATATAAAATATTCAAAAAAAAAAAAATGTTTCTATGAAGCCTGCTTGTTATTATTGCATTACGTGTTTCACAGTAACTGGTTACATTTAATTTAAAGCATAAAAGCAAATAAATTGTAATTGTTAATCGCATAATGTTTCTAATTAATAAAATATTGTTTATAAAATTAAAATATTGGAGTAACTTGTGTGTGTTTGCTTATTTATTTTTTCTTTTTATATAATTGTGCGCGTTGTCATGGTGATAAATAGAGTTATGATTATGTTCCAGTTTAATATACATAAAAATATTGGATTTAAATTCATAGTTTACGGTCCTTGTCCATTTTGTTTTACGTGCGGTTTTTCTGTAAGTTAAGCACGTAAAAAGTTGTGTGGAATTGCGAAACGCAAGGGGTGAATGACCCTGGCGAAACAATCAGTTGTTATAGGAAGCTTTCGTTATATTCAGGTTGGACCTCATATTGGCTCCAAGCCAACTTTAGATATGACGTCAAAGAAATCGCTTCGTATCACGTGATTACTTGGTAGGAAAAGGTTTACTATATATTTTGCTTTATCGCTCTTCAATCATTTGCGCTTTAATCATACTTATCTATCAAGAAAGTAACTTTTGTGAAAATTTAAATCCGAAATTATTTTTAAAAAATTTTACTTTTCGAGTCTTGTCACATTAAATTTTCTTATTATTTTACATTTTATCTAAATTTATATAGAGCAATAAATGGGATTCATTATCCAAAGTATACGAATTTATAATAAAGATATTTATACTTGAATTTTATTCATAAAATATTATGAAAGTGACTTACTTTTTTATCAATTTGTAAAATTTTCTGAACATGAAATGCGCAGATTTTTTTTAGTAATGGAAATCAAAACTTCTTCTTAAACTTTATCGTCGTTTAAAATGTTTTTTTTTTTTTTTTTAAATGATACAGTCTAAATTTTTTTTTTTCAAAATCAAATTTCGTATTGATTAAAACTATCATTGATTTGAAAGATGTTTTGGACATTTTTTTTTAAATTTGACTACAAAATATTTAAGGAAATTAAACACATAGTTTAAAAATATTTGAAGGAATGCTATAGAAAAAGAAAACATTTTGAAAGAATCTTCTTATTAGTTTTATTTCATTATAAAAATGATTCGCTTTGAATTAATATAATGTTGTTTATGGAAACCGGTTGTGTACATAAAGTAGAATAAGGGCATTTACTTTACTTAATTTTTCTTTCTCGCTAAGAGTAAAAGCAGAAATTCAATAATTTTAGAATAAAGCCTTTTTGAATACAAAAAGAATTTTCTTTTAAAACAGAGCATAATGATAATTTTCTGTTAGCAAGTATTATAAGAGAAATCGTATATTAAGTTGTAGCCTAGATCTTGAAAAAATGTCGGCATTTTGTAGCCCAAGAGATTTTCTGGCAACCCTGTTTGCCGGAGAGCATCGTTCTTAAATGATAAAGAAAAGCAGTTACGTAACCTACCTACTGAATGATCGCCTCGGAGCTAGCTAGCTATCTCACCAGTTTTCTTCAAGTTCTGCGTGTGACTTGACGTGTTGTGTTTTATACTGTGTTTTTGCACATAAAGCTGTTGAGAAGAATTTTTTTAACGGTAACTGTTTTTTGGGGTTTCCCTTCGCCTTTTATCTCCGCTATCGGTTTAAAAGGTCATTTGTGTTGATGGTGCTTTGTTTGTATACGAGAATGTGACTTTCGTTTTTCAGTACTTTATTTTTTTCCGCCTTACTTAAAAAATGTGTTTCATTTATGAGTTTCTTTGGTAAGTTTTTTTTTGTTTTTCTTTTAAGTTTTTTGATTAGGGTTTTATTTCTCGCTAGATCTGTGGCCTGTTTTGTTTATAATTTAAATTTAAAATTATTTTTGAGAAATCTGCATGCATTGTTAATTTCATTAAATTTGATTGATTTTTCATTTTTGTTTTTTTTAGTTATTTGTGAATTGGAAATTAAAAATATCGAAATTTACGTAAATTAAAAAATTTCAAAAAAATGTAATTTATAAGATTTTAGACATTTTTTTTATATGGCTATCAACTTAATCTAATCCAATTAGAAATTCCTTCTTCAATTGAAATTTTATTAATATGTGTTTTTATCTTTTTAAGTTATTTTTGATGTACTTCTCAGTATTTTATATTTTGATTTCTTTATGAAAGTTTTAATTTGTTTTTATTTTTTATGATGTATCAAATTTTTTTAAATTTTTGTTTGTAGTGCTGCACCAACTGGAGCAAATACTGTTGCAATTGACAACAAAATAGAACAAGCTATGGTAAGAATTTCTTCATGAAATCATAATATATCTTAAACATTTACATTTCAGTGAAATAATTTAAAAAATTACAAGTAGAAAGGACTAATGAATTAATGTTAATAGTAATTGAAATATTTTTTAAAAAATAGTGTTTTTTGTAATATAATTAAGAAATATAAAATTGGTGGGTACATCAATGATCAAAATTTAAGTAAAAATATTTTCTTTGAGTCTTACAATTTTTAATTTCTATAATTCTATGTAAATATAATTTTATTTATCAGCTTTTATTTTGAAAAAATTATGTATTTTTTGTTATTGTGTTTTTATTTTCACTGTTACTTTAACTAACATATTTAGATTTAGCTTTTTTAATTATCAATATTTGAAACAAATCAACTTTAATAAATTCTGTAATATGAAGAAAAAAACTGTATTATACTATTACCCATTAATATACATTTTTTCTGTGAAATTTATTGGCTGTAGTCTTTGTTTATACATGCTGGTATATTTTTTGTAAAAAATTACAATGGATTTCTAGATTAGACTTAGAATTATTATTGTTATTATATATCAATCATCATTAACAAAATTATTATAAATAATTAATTTCAATGTTTGCTAGTAGTTATAATCAATGAAATATAAGATGTCTTGAACTGTAATTATGTACAGTTAAAAAATTATAGAGAAATATTATATTGATGATTATAATTTAAATCATGCAGAATTTTAATTTGTTAATTACATGTATCCAAATTACATTAATTAAGTAAATAATTTTTATTTCATTACAAATGTTTTCTATTAGATGACTATAAAATTACTTAAATGAAAAATTTTAAAGTTCAGTAATATAGACACCAAGAATCTGTTTCCTTGACTCTTGTGCATTTTTAATTAACATTGGAATTTTAAATCTGGAAAATCCACATACATATTCAAAAAAATTATCTCCTACAAGAAATATTTGTAGTAAATTTCTGCTATTTCTTCTGTAGCCATAGTGATTCTTAATGTCAATGAATTATTTTAATTATTCCATTCCTACAAATTTCTTATATGCCTTTATTCAAATTCCATTCCTACTTACTCATGATGTTTACTAAAAACATTTGTCTTATGTTATCTATGTGTTTGGATATAAATGTTTATATTATTATAAATTTAATAACTTGAGCCTCATTATATTCAGTTGATTTATTTTCTTACATTTTGCTTAATGACTAATATATAAAGGAATTTGCATAGAGTAAATAATTTGTAGTGTATATCATTGACATCTTTGATTTAATAATGCTTGCACAAATTTAGTATTTTATTTAATATAAATAAGCAAATTTAGTATAAAATATATTTAATAATAAATTTTGAGAAAAAAGACCGATTGGCTTGTATTCTTTAAACAGTCATGAACTTTAAATATTTTGGAGCAAATTTTTTTTTCTTGATTTTAAAGAATAATTTCCTCAAAATTAGAACTGAGAAGGAAATCAGTAATTTCACAGTATAAATTTTGATGAAGTTCTTGTGAATGGAAATTCTAGCTTGTGTCACTTTTAATCAATAATACTTTAAAAAAAAGTTTCCAGTAAATTCGAGATTTAAATTTTTTCAAATATTATAGCACTTATTAGTCTTTTAGTATGGATTAATATTATCTTTCTATCAAGTTGCTATTTATGTTTGCAAGGGAAATCTAAAATAAAATATTTAAACTGTGTAAATTCATGAATTTGCTTTCTAAACCTTTTTGTTTCTTTGAAGGAGTTGAAAATGTCAAACTTTTAATTGTTTCAGGATCTGGTCAAGAGTCACTTGATGTTTGCTGTTCGAGAAGAGGTCGAAGTGCTCAAGGAGAAGATTACTGAGCTCCTTGAGAGGATCTCTCAGCTGGAGCACGAGAATGATATTCTCCGTGCGAATGCATCAGCAGAGACTCTGAAGCAGCTGAATAATCAATTCCAAAAAAAGCCAGCTAATACTGGTTCTGCTAATAAGCAGCAACCTCCTGTTCTACCTTCCTCTACTTAAGAAGCAAGCTAAATGCACCACCAAAACTATTAGGCAGGCTACTTGCAGCAATACCCGTTTGCCCCTTGTTACAGAAATTTGGCTTGTTGGATATGATTTGCACTGCAATTGGTTATCATGACATATCTGTTTACTTTCCTGACCTCAGTAATTTTCTGGAAGCTCCATCCAGAAAAGCGTTAAATCTCTTGCTGTTAGAATTTTTAATGCAAGATGAAGTTCTGTTTTAAGCGTGGACTGGGACTGGAAACATAAACTTGGAATAATGTGCTATGTTCTCTCGGTGGGCCTCCCTGCTTATATTTGTTGCTGTTGATGAAGCTCTAAATGTAGTTTTCTCTGAAATGGGTGACTAAATTGATGACTGACTTTTCTTTTTTCTTGGCTTGATTCCTTGCTCAGTCTTACTAGCCAAAATAGATTGTTTAATTTATCATCAAGGAATTAAGTCAAATAAAAAGTCAGAATAGAATGGAGATCAAATGATTTCAAGTTTATGTTTCCTCATTAAAGTCTTATGTGCAAATATTTATTAGGTTGTGGTTCTCTTTTCCCCTTCATATTTTCTTCCTTTTAAATTTTTAAAGTGCCAAGTTTTTATACTTAATATCATTGTTAAATGATTCTTTTTTCATTGCATCTTTTTTTTTTTTAAATTGTAGCGATCATAATTTATTAGCTATAGTGTGTCATGATAACCAATTTATATTTATTAACTGAATGTGCTCTTAAAAAATTCCCAAGTAACATTCCTCATTTTTTTAAGGGGATGAACCCCTTTTTAAAAAATATTTTTATTTACATAAGTTTTAAACAAGGAGAAAACCGGTATTGATAAGCATTTCTGATAGGCGCAAGGTATGGAATTTCCTTTATGATGGGCGCTGTTTGATTTTGCAAGGTATTCATTCACGAATGTTGATGCTTTACAACTGCCAAGTATTTTTTATTTTAAACAAAGTCTTTAATTCAAAGCGATTATTATAAACAAATCTTTCTAGTTTTCTTGAGCAAACATGCTTTATATTTGGAAAGTAGTTATGACTTTCCATTACAGACCTAAAAGAAAAAACATTACTCGTGCTATTATAGAAGCTAGTTTGCTGTAAAAGTAGTAATTATATTAAGAAGAAAAAAAAATGGAACATTGTTCTGCAAATTGGTATGAACAGTGCAATTCACTCATACTGAATAATGGAAGAATAAAAGTAAATGCTAAACAGAATCTTTCATGAATGTGAATAATAGTAAATGCTATACAAGATCATTCATGAACTATGAATAATAGTAAATGCTATACAGGATCTTTTGTGAACTGTGAATAATAGTAAATGCTTAACAGGATCTTTCATGAACTGTGATATTGGCATGAAAGCAAAGAAAGTGCATCTGTAGCGAAGAATGTAACCAAATATAAATAAAGAGTCTGGATTTACTGTTGACCGGTGCTGGAAAAGTGATGAAAGCTCATTTCACTATCTGTGGCATTTGCCTCTGAACTTAAGAAAGATAAAAAAAAAAATAAAAAAAACTATTATTTAATAAGGCAACACCAAAGTTGTGTTTTGTGTTAAATTGTCAAGTGATGTCTCAAGTATTTGCGAAAAAAGTAAAAAAAAAAGTGTGTGAACATCTCCATGTATCTACTTGTTCTTTATCACAGCAAGATAAGTTATTGAATGTTGTCCAGAAAATCAGAATTGTATCCTCAAATTAGAGCAGTATATTTTAGCTGCTGGTTAATTTACACAGAAATTATTTGCCCCTCCAAGAAATATCTAAGTGTTTGCAATTTTTTTTTTTAAATTTCATTTCTTTTTACAAACTGGTTGTGTTCTGTTATAGAAAGTTATTCTTTAGTTGATAACTGTTACAAAGCAATGTTCTGTGATACTTCTATTAAGTTTGTCGAGTCAGAATAAAGAAAGAAATATGTATACAAATACTAAAAAATTTATTTGTTTAATTTTTTTATATATTTTGATGAATGAACATTGTCTTTCTTCAAAGAATGTATTGATAAAAATTTCCTGCTTTTTACAAATGTTTTATGGTTATGTTGATGCATGAATATTTAAATAGTAGTACACTTCATTAATTTGTTTTTTTTAATTATATATTACACACAAAGTAATTATTCATTGTAAATAAACATGCTATTAAAAGCCTAAATTAGTCATATTTTGATAATTAATAATAGTTGAATGAGATATTAAAGATATTTTTTGTTGAATCCATGTTGCTATACAAATGCATATTTTACAGAATGAATCTATGGGGAACATATTTATTAGTGTGAATATGTAGTCAGCTGAAACGACCACTTTCACCTATTTAATTAAACTTCGGACATTTGCAATACAGTATTCTACTTATCCAAATGCCATGATATATATATATGTATAAGGCTTTGAAAGGGGTATGCGCACAACTTTGAACAAATTATGTTCAATAAGTACCTGATGTTTCAGAAGCTTTATAATGTGATATAACTACTATTTTCAAGAGAAAATCTTTTCCTCTATTTCTGCCTTATTGATGCTTCACTGAGAGCAAAATTTTATCAAAAGGTGCCTGAACTTAATCCTACATACTGTTATGTAGTTGACTTATTTATTTTCACCATTGATGAATTTTGAAAATAAACTTTGTCCCTTTTTGGAAATAACCAAATTACAATGGAAATGCTTGCTAGCATTTTGACAGTTGCAGTTGTGAAATAGAATATAACGTTTGAATTTTCTTTAAATTGGGGAAGAGTTGTTTCAGCAATATGTTAGTCATTTTTTTCTCTATATTTGTTTTTTATTTTTTTTTTAAAAAAGGCAGATTATGAAGTGTACTACTTTCAAAATATTTCTAAAAATAAATTATATAAGAGTTTTAAAGTTTCTATTGTATATCTTGCCCATAATGTTGTATTCAGTTATTCAATTAACTGAAGCTGTATTTTATAAACTGTCAATTTCAATATTCTTGGTGTGTGATCTAATCTTTCGCTAAGACTTCTTCGCAGATGTACACATTGTAGTAAATAAGAAAAATCTTCTTAGGCAAGTATAATTTTCATTTCAGAGAAAGCTAGAAATTTATTTTTGTGACGCGCCACATTCGGCATTCATACCATTTAGAGATAAAACATTCTCTAATGATGTTTGTTATCATGTTGCATACATAGATGTGTTGTCTTTCCTAATTATGAAAAGTATGATTTATTCCATTATTGTACATATGTGAAATAAAAGTAATCTTGTTTGTTATTTAAAAGTGTAGTTTGTCTTCATTTAAGTAATTTTTGCTATAGCAGGTATTAAGTGGGAAAAATTTCATCTTTTTGTTTTCATCCATCATATTTACCAAACATTTGTTTCATCATTAAAGAGCATCTGTTCTGAATTTTACTAAAATTTAATCTCAGTTTAAATAATGAATGTGCAGTGCATAATCATCAAAGAAGCATCAACTCAAATTTTCTATCATTTTGACGTAAATTGTGTTTCAAACTAATATACAATGAGGCAAGTACTTTTAGTTTTAACTTCACTAGCAATTACTAATGACTTGTATGTGAAAACCATTTGTGATGAAATATGAATAACCTCAAGCTATTTATTTTTGAATGATGAATTGAATTTGCAAATACTTTCCATTTTATTTTCATTTAGTTCTCTAGGTACCTTTTTAAAAGTTGGTTATATCAGATCACTAACTAAGCAAATAAATTGATACTAATACTAAATATCATATTTTAAAATTATAATCTAATATTTTATTGCAATATTTTGAAATAATTTTGCATCAAGTTGGTGGATAGCTTAAATTTAAAAAAAAATGTCTAGTTAGTTATGTTATTCAAATATATGGATCTAATAAACTACAACCACAATTTTAAGTATTATAGGAAAAAAGTCTTATCGTATTAATATTTAGTGTAGCTAAAATCTAGTTCTAAAACTCCTAACACCAAAAACATTTATTTCCTTCTCAACTGGTATATTATACTTTTTCTTTTCTGATTTTCCCCACCTTTTTTTTTAAAGAGTAAAATAGCTAATTTTTAAGTCTACAAAAACTTTCTATGTAGTATTCAATTCTTTTGAAACTAACTTCTCTCTCTCCAAACTCTAGTTTAATATATTGGTTTGAAATAAATGCTGAATTTTTAAATTTCAACAATTATAGTGCATGAAAACATCTTACTTTACAATTGAACACTTGACTTACTTTGTTTTAAACAAAAATAAACTACTTTCTGTACTTGAAATTTGTTGAAATGCTTTCCAGTCTTTATCATTCCATTATGAGCTAGACTAGATGCTGATTGGTTAGTATTCTAGCTTCCAGCTTAACAGTTTTTTGTTTCGATTTTTATGGAAATGTGGATGTTTGTTTAATGATTCGGAATTATAGCTCATGGTTGAATCAGGTCTTGTGTGTGAAAAGTGACACTTTTAATAAGTTTCCTAATCCTAGAGTTTTTAAAATTAACAGAAAAGATAATGCTAACAAACTTAATGTAGTATTTATTAACAAATCTTAATATTCTGAAAAAATTAAGTAGAAAACAGCATGCTGTGAGAAATCAGTGTGAAAGTGGGTAAAAAATAATTGTAATAAACTAAAAATCATTCAAGGCTAAATATTTTTGTGGCATTAATTGTTCAAAGTTTTCTTATAAAAATTGTTTCATTAAAAGCCATTATTTAGAAGAATGATATATTTATAAGAAACTTTGCTAAAATTTTGATGTTCTTTTGACAACTTTAAAGAAAATTAATTTAAAAAAACTCTGAAAAGCTTTACAATGAAGTTACTTTGTAAGAAAAACAGTTTATAAACTTTGATATAGAAAATTGTGTATGTATATATATATATATATATATATATATATTGTAGTTTTTTTTTAATTTTTTCATTATATAAATGTCTAAAGAAAATGGTAGTTAATCAAATTAGTATTTCATTCATGATTTTGGGATAGGGTAATTACTTAAAGAAATTTAAATTGATTTTTTTATAAATGATATTTCACATACTTTTCTTTTGTTAATTAAATCAAATGAAATTTTTAACTCATTTTGTTTAGTTTAAAATTGAGAAAACTACTAATTTGACACTAATTTTAAAATATGGCTGTGAAATATATTCGTGGAAAAATACGTATTAATATTAAAATTACATTAATAGAAAAAGTAACTTAGTTATAAATATTTTAAAGAATAATTTAAAATTATTGAAGTATTCCTTTATAGAAATATTTCAAATCAAAATGAAAGCAAATGCTGTCAGCTTCCAATACAAAATTCATTTCTAATGGTATATTCAAAAGAAAAATTTAAAAAGTTCCGAGTGCGAAAAATGTTTTAGAAAAGAAAGAAATTACGAAGAATCAAATATGTTCTATATATATATATATAGGGGATAATTTTCAATAAAATTTTTATACGATTCTTAAACTAATGCTAAAGAAAATTAATAAAGCTGAAACAAAAAATTGCTTTTTATTGCACATTCAAGTATTTTAAGGTCAAACAATTGGAATCTGTGAACAGCGAAACTGGATTTTTGACTTGAAGAGCTTTCAAGTTTACAAATAATTCTTCAGATTATTTACTTTTTTAGAAAGAAATTCTTTTTCGTTTCATTACAATAAAATTCTGAAGGAAAAGAATTCCAGTGCAGAGGCTAGATGTGGAGGAACAATGTGATGTAATTTTGGGAAACATTCCAAAAATTACTTAAGCAGGTGGATTCATAATCTGGTTAATTTTGATGATGAGGGAGGAGCGAATCTTAATTACACGAGATTCAATAAATAAAACTGTAATATCAAGTGATGTAAAAACCTTGATTAAGGCTACATTAAGGAGAGAATAGTTCTAATTTATGATATATGACGAACACCAGAAGTAACATGAAATTTGGAATAAAATGCAGCGGATTTATCAGAGTTAAATATAAATTTCTCATTATGAATCAAATGAAATAAAAAATTCGATAGGAAGAAATGATTTACAATAACAATCGATTAATCATTTTTTCTAAAAGCTCAATATTTAGCATTTATTACTACAAATAAAATTTCCATAAGGAT
Source organism: Latrodectus elegans (assembly GCA_030067965.1). NCBI lineage: Eukaryota > Metazoa > Arthropoda > Arachnida > Araneae > Theridiidae > Latrodectus > Latrodectus elegans. Next base: position 26,484,602 of record CM057820.1, on the reverse strand, counting down.
TTTATGTTTTTATATATTTAAAGTAGCGCTTCGTTATCAGTTATATATATATAATATCCAATAATATTTATTTTTATATCCTTTTTGTTATAAAAATAAATATTGGATATTATTTTTCTTTGGTTTTTACTTTATAGAACAGTTTTTTTTCGTTTAATTTCATACTAAATTTAACTTTATTGGTTGTTTGATTGGATTTTATCGCAAGAAATGCTAAAACAAGCTTTTTAATTTTAGTACTTTACCATAAATTACAAATGCAATAACAATAAAATCTTTTCATTCAAATAATTGCATCAAAAAAGTTCCAAAGGATGTAGATGATTTTGTAGGCCTCTAGACAAATTGACATCTATTTATTATCGATTGCAATAGTTATAACAGTTATTTCTAGGTAATATAACATTGCTTACAAACTTTCCTTCTTTGGAATTAAGTGTAAGAAGGTATGAAAAAAAAAAAAAAAGGTACACATAAAAAATATTTCGCCACATAACACAATTTACCAATTATAGAATGCTATATACCAAATACATGGTTTTTGGTTTGATAAACCCTTCTTTTTTTCAAAAAAAAAACTTTAGGTCTAATATGATAAAAATTCTGGACATACCTATTACAGAAGAGCGAATGTGATTGATGATTTTAAAAGATATGATTCTGACGTTAAAAAGAAAAAGATTCCAATGAGCATCGATGATAGCTGTCAGCCGATGACTGAGTGATTAGCGTTCCTGATTCCTAAGCTGTTGGCCCCGGGTTCAAATCTAGGTTCGGATATCCGTGTTCCTCTGTTTCCTTGTCCTTCCTATTTAAGATGAAGAATAGTCTTGGTTCATCCTATAAATGAGTGACGTGGATAATGCTACTCGCCTTAATGACTTGGTTCACAGAGTGACGATAAATGAGTAGCAGCTTCCGGCCTTATTGTGAAGAAGGGTTAATTTTCCAGGGATCCCCATTATGAAAAAAAGGCACTGACGATATGTAACTTTTTAAAAAGTTTGTTCAAATAATGGCGTTTTAGCATTAAAATTTACGACATAGAAATATCTATTTGAAAAGATACATAGAAGGTTTCATAATTGATATTTTGACTGCACTTATGTTTATTTATTATATTTCTCGGAAATGAAATCTGTCCTTGTTGACTGTCAGGCTGCCATTCATACAAGGGCAAATTATACTCTCCTACCTACATCTATAGAATTTAACTGTAAGACCATCATTAACATTTTACTGTCTGCGGGAAAGGAAATTACTTTACAATGGATCCCTAGCCCTTGCGGCTTGCCAAGTAATGAAAAACAGAATAATCTCGCGAAGTAGGCTTCTTTTTTAAGACCTCCAGATACTCCTACTGGCCTGAGAAATGTCAAACTCCTTCTAAAACGGGTTATCCATCACCAGCGAAACATTTATTACAAAGAGAATGCAGTTGATGCCTCTTGGAGGACCCTGCTGAGCTCATGTATCCCAGAGATCTACCTAGATCTATAGGGGTCTCCTGCTTCAGGTTACTTACTGGGCATGATTTTCTCCAGAAACATCTATATTACATAGTGCTTGTGGATTCACCCAACTGCATTTTATGTAGGGAACATGTTGACATAGATGGCGAGCATATTTGGAAATGTTCTGCCCTCCAGGAAGCCCGAACTTCTTCACATTTTAAGACGCTCTCCACTCCTGGAGATACTTCTTTTCTTTATTGGACTGCAAGACTTATAATGCTCGAAAGCGCCAACATAAGGACGTAATTTAAAAAAAAAAATATTTATTTACAGTTGAACTAATGTGCTAATAATTGTCGAATAGGGAATGTTAATTTTTTATTGGTTTTTCTTTTCAATAAATTATTTCATTGTTGAAATTAAAATAATGAATTTAAAATGTATTTATATTTAGTTATTTAACCAAATAAACTGTGCCTCAAATTTTTTAATCTAAAGTTCTACTTTCTGTTTTAATTCTCACGAAATATCTACTGCGGAATGATTTTTATTTGGCAACATTGCATGAATTTTCTTTGAAAATAGAGGATATCACAAATTTCGTATACATATGTATATATGTGTGTGTGTCTTAAAACAAACCCTAAACGGTAAATAATTGTAAAATCCAATACAAGTTATATTTTAAAAAAATCGTAAAAAATAAAAAGCGAAAGATAATTTTTGAATATTTATTTTCTCAACATATAAACATACAATATTCAACAATGTATGCAACAATACAATAGTTTAGCAATACAAATAAATTTGGCCAATACAATTTTAAGTATCATTAAAATTTTGGCATAATTACGAAATTATAAACTAACATTTATCAATCATGGCAGGTTAAAAATCACATCAACACAATTATGTCAACATCATGTTACACTTTTAAAGCTATTTAGAATAGATAATATAGCATATATAATTCTACTCATTTTATCATCTATAACAAAGTAACTGCAATTATCACATTACAATAATTTACTAATACAAATATCTAATTACTCTGAACACCAAACTAAGTATATATATCTAATATTTTTAGCCTCTTTGAAACCAGGTATTTAGTATATTAAGATATTGAGCAAATTGAAGTTGTAAAATTGCTTTAATTATCTATAAAAAATACATTTCTTCACCCGTAAGAATATTTAAAAACGTATGATTGTATATTTTATAGATCTTTGTGTATGGGCACAATATTTTCATTTCAATGTTACTTTTTAAGTGTTTATATTTTCAGCTCGAAATAAGAACTAGAATATTTTGAGCAATTTGATCCTAAGAGAACTTTTTTCTATGATTCTATTCAATGTTTACATTTAAATATCAATGATATTTTGAATTAAACAATAATCTGGAAGAAGAGACAAATTTTTAAAAATTAATTTCATGTTTAAAAATAAATAAACAATAAAATATTTTAGCAAATGTGGAAAAAATGCTTTATGTAGAAATTGCTGGAAATGAAAACTTTAAAAATAAATGTAAAATCAATTAATCTTAGAAAATAATTATGTTTCAGCCAATACAACTTGTTATTTTGATGAACTTATGAAATAATTTGCATGTTTTATGTATTAGATATTATTATACTATATGTAAGATTCTATATGAATAATTTACATATTTATTAGAGAAATATTTTATCGAATAATTTTTAAAAAGTTTGATTCCAAACTATATCTATAGATTAAAAAACAGTTCTTTATAAATAGGAATGTATTTTTACACATTAGCATTTTTCTACACAGATATTTCATTTCATATTAGGCAAAATATTTAAAAGTTTGTTTTGTAATAATCAAACATACTTTGATATTAATCATAAATTATTTTATTAATGCAGTTATATATTAACAAAATATTCGATAATTTTTTATAATTTGCATAAAATTTGGCACTAGAAGGAAAAATCTTTTGAAATTCAAAACAGTATAGTCTTTGTTTTAGGATTAACTTTATTACAAACGAATAAAATATTAAATATTCTTTATTATTCCTGAATTCAAGAGGCAGAAAAAATATATATGTTTAAATATTCTACTATACAATAACATTTAATTAAACATTTCATTGCTAAAGCTAAGCACACGTTATGGTAGATATATCACTTCAATAGTTTGCAGATGTAGTACAAAAACATAACATATTGTAATTTCGTAACTGTTGCATTTTAGGGACAATCGAAAACTATTGAAGTAAAATCTACTATTTATATAAAGAAGATACAAATTTGTCGTTGTATGGTATAATATATTTCTTTTGAAAACAATTAGTAATTAAAAAAAAGCACAGTATATCACACATCAAAGGACGTTACATTAGTTTCGATACACAGCTTTCTAGAAGCATTGTATAATTGAGCTAATAAAGATATACATGCCTAAAGATATAAATTATTTATATGCACACATTTTAAATAACTACAGTATATTTAAACTAAACCACACACTGTACATTTCAAATGCTAAAAAGCATATGCATGTTGTCTGCTAGAAAAATTAAAGATACTTTGTAAAATATACATCATTTATAATTTAGATATAATTTTAACATTTTATTTGTAAAGAATGTCATGTGTAAAAAGAATAAATACTAATATGAAATTTAAAATGTATTTCAAACATAACTTAATTAAAATTAATAATAAAGTAAATAACAGAAATTCATAAACTTCCTAAAACAATTATAAATAAATAAAGAAAATAAAAGTAAAACAAAAGCTATACTAAATATCCAAAAATAAAAATATCACAATAAAATTAAGACTAGTAAAATTTAATAAATAAACTGCACATGAAAGTAGTATACAAAATGCTTTATATGTATCGTTTTTCCACTTAAATGATATAATAAATTCGTAATTCTTTTGCATATAAAATGCATTATAAATATTATGAGACAATTATAAATTATGTGTGTATATTTAATATAATTTATAATTATCTTTTATAAATATATATTTTCTTTCAATTCTTTTAATATTTTTAAACTTGAACATAATAACAATATTATATAATTTCATATTGAAAAAGCAAAATGTAATTTCTTGGAATTTAAACTGTATTTGCTAAGTTATATATTAATGCACAATGTCTCCACATTTGGAAAAAATTTTAATGAGAATTTTCAAATGGCCTACACAAAATTGTGAAATTTAAAATTTATTGTTCCATATAAAAACCTTAAAAAACATGTATATAAAACAATTCATGAAAGAAACATGATCAATACATTTTTATGAATAGAAATAAAATCTATGAAAAAAATGTGCGCTGATATACAAAATATAATGTCACTTTGAAAATTTAGAGTAATTTATAATAGTATATAATAAAAAGGCTAAATTTTTAGCATTTAAGAATAGAATAAACCCAGTGGGTGACATAATTGTAGACATTTGAATATACATATATATATATATTGAATTATCTGAACATTTTATTTTTAATATGTACACATTTTTTTAACAAATGATTATCAATTAAAAAATTTGGGGAGATGATAATATGATGAATATAGCAACAAGAAATATATTTTTAACTGAATTTTATTAGACCAAATCACATTTTAAAAATCAATAATCACCTCAGCTATCTTTTTATTTTATAAATTTTTTTAGACACTTTAGGCAGAAAGTTTTAAGATTATTGGTGCAGAATTTCAAAAGTGCACTAGGAAAGAGAATTATAAAAAACTCCCTTATACTCTTATAATGAACTTATTAACAATGTTTGAAAATAATTTGAAGTATATCACTTATGCAGATAATTTTCAGTTTCTTTGATCGTATTTCATAGTTGTTTCAGAAGTCAATTAAAATTTTTCCTTTGCATTTTTAATAGAGTTAAATACCCTATATTAAAAATTTAATAGAGAATGATTTACAGTAAAAGTATTAAAACTGTGATTCAATGATTAAAACGTTTTTCTCAGAATTTGCCTACTATATACAAATATATAAAATTATTTATCACATTAGTATTTGAATTTGGACTTAGTATCATGTTTGGCATATCAAATATAAGACTGAATCTTTTTTAAATCATGAATGAAATGCTATGAAAAAAAATGTAAAAAATACATTTTAAAATGTAAAAAATTACAAAATAAAGTATTCAAATGACAATGATAATAACTGTGTGGACACATGATATACTTTACGCAGGTTTTATTTCTTATCGGTTTTACCAATCGGGAATATAGTTTTTTTTTCTTTTATGTATTTGACTATTATTGTAAAGGACTTCGAATAATTCCTGAAAACAACCAAAGAAATGAAAAATATAAGAAATTAATAATTTTCATTGAAATAAAATTAGTTTCTTAGAAAAAAATCATATACTTCAGACACAAGTATTATCATCGTCTTTGTTTGGAAAAATCATCAATAAGGAAGAATGTGCTTCTTCCAATTGGTTTTCCCCTTCTTGCAAAAGAGTGCACTTTTCACCATTACCAAATGATTCGATAGAATCTCCTAAGGTTCGTGTGTCTCCTGGGGAGAGAGGACTTGTGGGTGATTGGGAATGGGATCGGAAACGTTTTTTACCATGATGACGTTTAGCTCGACGTTCCACTGGGGAGTCTTCGCTGCTAATGTGAGTTATAATCTTTTGCTTCTGCAAAAATTCAAAAAATCAAATAAATAAACAGCATAAAAATTAAATTTGGATTTAATAAATAAAATAATTCCCATAAAAGTTCGAAATAAGTAAATCAATTTCATCATCATCATCATCCATAGTGCACCAGTTCAGGATGGGCCAAGGCCTTCTTAACACGTTTCTTCCAGACATCTCTGCGGGCAGCCAAACTCCTCCAATTTCAAGTCCCAGAGACCCTAAAGTCTTTCTCAACTGCATCCACCCATCTCAGCTTGAGTTTTCTTCTTCTTTTTGTGCTAATGGGTTTTGCTACGAAAATTTCATTTATGGTTTTATTGTCTTTCATTATGATAACATACCAAATTTAATTAAGGCAGCCTATTTTAATGTGATGTAAAACGTCTGGCTTCTTTGGTACAATCGGTAGATTTCTGTGATGTACTTTCTGTGCCAGACACCTTTTTCTTCTGTACTTCTGAAGATACTTTTTAAGATCCTGTGCTCAAACAGGCCTAACAGCATTTCCTCTTTTATTGCCAAAGTCCAGGTTACAGAAGCATAGCTCAAAATAGGATGGATAAGCATCTTATAGATCAGTAACTTTGTGTTTCATGATAAAAAATTAGTTTTCAATAAATGCCTTATGCCAAAAAAGGCTTTGCTAGTTGCAGCTAAATGTCTTTTTAACTCTGGGAGAAAGTCATTATTTTTATTACACATTGAATTGAGATAAATAAATTCAGCAACTGTTTCAAATTTATAATCCCCAATGAGAAGAAGTAAGTTGATAAACAGAGTATTTAAAAAGAAGAAAATAAAATGTCTAACTGCACACATGGTGATTCAGAAATATAATAAATTATGTTCTCATGA
>CM057820.1:25647620-25735120 GCA_030067965.1 Latrodectus elegans | reverse complement strand
AATTAATTGCTCTTTTTATTTCCTCGGTAAGGGTTTCAACAAATTACTTTCATCCATAAATAACAATTAAGATGTACCTGATTGTCTTTTTTTCCTGTGAATTATTGGACCTTCTTCAGGAACAAATAAGAATGAAGTTTTCCGAGCATTAAACTGAAGTAAATATTTCAAGGTTGTTAATCGAAAAAATTAAAATTTAAATGATATTATGTGTTTACTTATCACTAAAATTCTTAAAAATAAATTAATTCATAATTTTAGCGTCAAATATGATTTCTATTGTGAAAAAAATTTGTTGTTATTAATATCAGTAACTTTCAGTGTTTGCTTGAATTTAGTGTTAAAAATGTTTGATAAAAAATAAAAAAAAGTCATTTTTTCATTATTGAAGTGTACTTTCAGTTTAGAACAATGATAGATAGCTTGTCACAAGTAATATAATAAAAAACTATTTTAATTAAAATTTATAAAAATTGAGTGAGATTAATCATGATCAAATGGCTATGCGAATTTAAGTCAATTCGTCTTTCGTTTAATCAGAGCACCATAAAAGTGAAAGCACGACTTAAGCTATTTTAATCCACCAATAGATAGCAGCACCATAGGATCTAATCCTTCAATTTTAGCATTGAAGTCTGAAGGGGGAGTAAATTTCTCCAAGCCATTGCACCCATGGTAACTGCTGAACGACCGACTACAGGACTTTCGATTTCACAGATTTAACGAGCACGTATATCGCACGTATGACTTTAATCAACGTATAACTTTGATTTAAATTAAAACCTTTTGATTATATTGAAACAATATAATTAAAAAATAATACAAATATCGACTGTAAATATTGTCTTGAATTAAAGATATAAACTGTTTTTAAACATTCATTTTTTAGAACACAACAGTTGGGGAAAATGTTCCTACATTTCAAATCCAATAACTTTATGTAACCATTCATTTATAATTGTAAAAATTGCTGTCACAAATGATATATAATTTAAATTTTTCGTGAAAAAATGTTCAATTTAACGAAGTACCGTAAATTACAAATATAAATTGTTAAGCTACTTGCAGTTTTTTTTTTTTTAAACTTTCATTTCAATCACATAATTTGATAGTAACAATGCCTGATTTAAATTGATTTTTTTCATTTTAATCATAAGAATTCATTTTTGTGATCACAATCATTCATAAAATTAGTCATTTCTGGATGTGATTGGTATCTCTGTAAATAGTTAAGAATTCAAAATTTAATTGAGTAAATTTTTATTTTATTCTGATAAAATTACTTGACTTTGTCTTAAATCATATGCTTGCTTCTAAAAACTAAATTAAATAGTATTGAAAGAAATCAGCGTCATATGTTACGAATTATGCGCGGGGATAAAATTTCTTCATGTATTGTTAAGTGAATTCAATCTAAAGTCTAAGAGAATTTAGAGAAAAATCTGTAAGGTGGAAATTAGGAATGTTATAGGGTTAAAAACATTTTTTTTAAGTCAAACCATCATTATTAATTCAAAGATTGTTATAAATATGTGTACTTTTTTACAATATAACTTAGTATAATAACATATAACTTAGTATAATTCTTACACAGCCTGCTTGTAACTCATCAAAAAATTACTTCTAAGATCTATAAACTTACAACCAATTCTAGTCCGAATAAATAAATAATTAAAAATTACTCCCCCCCCCAAAAAAAAAAAAACATTTTCAATATTTATTTTAATACAATTATTCCCTTAACTTAATTTTTAAAGAACATATTTTTAGATGACAATGTATATTTTTATTCAATTTGAATTATATCAAATCAATTTTTTCCAGTGAATCAGTTTCATTATTGTAAAGAAATTATCCTTTTAGAAATATTTTATTATATTGCAATTGATTTGCATTTTTGCTTTTCGAGCAAATTAAATCCCAAATTAAAAAAAATAAATAAATAAAATTCCTGGGTTTGTTTCTTGTTTTTTTTAAATAAACTTGGTGATTTTGCATTTTGTGTCAAATAAACATCCACTCCTATCACATTCTAAATAGAAACTTTAAGTATACATTCACGTTTATTCAATATGCCTTTATATATCATATGACTTGTGTGATATTATATTAGATGTCTTAATATAATTTTTTCACATAATAATTCAAATACACTCACTTCCAAAAGTTAATCATGAAGACGTAAAATGCAAAAAAATCAACAAATACTGTTTTCATTGACACTAAATTCGGTAAGAAAGTAGCATATATACTTATGCATAAAATAAAATCAATAATTATACACAGAAATGAAAACAATATTAAATTTTTGTAAGTTATCAGATAAATAACATACTGCAGATTTAAACAGAGTTATGTATAAAAAGAAAATAAACAGCAAAAAATGAAAAAGGACATTAATAGGCTATGTGATCCCCCCTCATCTGCATACAAAGTTTACACAATGTGACCATGCTATCAATTAGGTGGTCAAACATCGAAGAACTAAGCAACAGCCATTCATTTTGTAAAACAGTTTCCAGCACAATAAGAGTGGCCGGAGTTGGGAAACGTGAAGATACAGCTCGGTCGAAAGCATCCCAAAGATTTTCAATGGGATTAAGATCAGGCGAATAGGCTGGCCAAGCCATTCGCGCAATCTCTTCACTCTCTAGTTAGTCATGGATGTCAACTCTATGGGGACGTGCGCTATCGTTCATTAAAACAAAAGAAGGGCCAACTGCTGCAGCGTACAATCTCACAATGGTTTCCAGGACTCCATCTCGATATCGGACAGCTGTCACAGAACCCTGTTTAAGGATGTGCAGGTCGGTGTGGTATCCTAATAAAATCCCTGCCCATTCCATAATGTTCCAGCCACGGAATGTGTAATGTTCGGTGATGTTTTGGGGCTGATTGCGTGTTCCTTGTCCACATCATATCCTTATGCACTATCCAGAGCACATCTTGACTCATCAATAAACATGGCATTGCTCCAGTCAAACATAATGTAATTTACATGTTCTTGGCACCACTTTTATCGTGCTCTGATGGACGGATAAACAAACACAAAGTCGAGGTACTCGGGCATACAGTCCACTCATATGTAATCTTCGGCGTACAATAGCTGCAGATATCACTTTACCAATGAACGCTGTAACCATAGATGTCACACGTGTGGACGTCGCTTTGTGTTTCCGCTTTGCTAAAATCGCAAAATATCGATTTTCCGTGGGGTTTATAATCTTTGGGCGACCGGCTACGGGGCTTCGGACAACTGTCTGTGTGGTTTGGAATTGTTTCCTTAAACATGAAATTGCAGAATAATGAATGCAGATGAAGAGAGCAACATCTGAGATCAACTATTCTGCTTCAATGCGCCCGACAACGCGCCAGCGCTTAGAATCTCCCATTCGTCTTCTGGAAATCCTAGAAACACGTATGTCTTGAAAACAAATAATACGAAAGTTTTAAACACCTTCTATCAGCCCTTACAATTAAATTCTGTAACCCTTCTTAAAGCTGGTATCTTATAAGACTGCTCTTTGCATATTTCTTGTCATGAAAGCGCGATTGGCTAACATATTTCCATGTACCTCTGCAGCGAGTTGCATCCTCTTCAATTCTGATTGGTTTACAGAAATTAGCATTTTTTCTCTCCGTGATTGGATTTTGAAAGTGAGTGTACATTATGAAACTAGATAAAAATCATTTCAATTAAATTTAAATATTTATGATACATGTTGTGTGATATTTTTTTATCATGGCCTAATTTTTATTTGATAAATATTCGTGTAAATTTAAAATATTTAATTTCTACTAAAATAAATCGTCTAAATGGTAAGATAAAATACGTTATTTTTTAAACGTATTATACACTAGTATACTCAAATTAACACGTCGAATCCTTCCTTAGTCGGATTTAACGTGATCATTTGAGTCAACACCAATGTATGAAGAGTGCCTCTTCTCATCACCAATGTATGAACTGTCTCCTGGTGTCTTAGAGATACAAAATCAGACTCTTACTGAAGAAAATAACGAATTTATCACCAGGCAGCTGTGTTTGCTAAATTATAATATATATCGTCTATTTGTCATTGTAATATGTTTCCAATGCCCAAACTGAGCCGAAACAGCAGTTTTAGTTGCTAATTAATATAAACTATATCACACATACACACACAAACGTACTGATACAATAACAAAACTTATCCCACTTAATTTACTATAACAGATTATTTCAAATTTTTTTTATCATGCAAACTAGAATAAATCTTTTATTTGAAGTTGCAAGTTAAACTGAATATGAAACATCTTTTTTTAAAAATAAAAAATCCATGTTAAGAATATTTTCCCTGTACTTTTAGACTAATAAACGTTTATGAGAAAAGTTTTCGAAAATTTAACAACATAGTTATTTTTATATTTATTATATAATGTGAATAATATAAAATAATTAATTCTTAACTTGTTATATTAATAAATTTATAATTGCCAAAAAAAATTTTCTCTAGATAAATTAAGTATTTTGAAATCTTAACTCGAAGCACATTGCATTCTATAACGATTTGATGATATTTCAAATAAGATTCTTTTTATTTCCTCTATAAAATTGAGTTGCTTCTTAAATAAAGTTTAAGTTCGAGTTTAAATTTCAGTTCCTTTCAAGCAGTCAATTTTTTACTTCTTATTACAGAATTGGTGATTTTAACTTAGAATGTAAATCTTTCATTTTATTTTGTAGGAAAAGTCGTATCGAAGTTAATTTTCGTATTTCAAAGATAATTTTTGCAATTTCTTTGCTATTAGTAGGCAAAATAATATTACGTTTTTGATGTACGAATTATTTAAATTTCGAAATGAGATCAGAATAAGGAATTTGTTTCAGCCATTAACAACATTCTTAACTTTCTTTTAAGTTAAAAACTTAGAAAGTATTTTTTAAAACTAACCTTTAATATTTTCTAATTAATGCATAATCATTTAAAATATTTATATTTGGAATAGTTATTTTTAATTGGTATAATTATATACATCTGTTTTCTTAGTTATAAGATCCTTATTTTTTAAATTGCTTTAATGTAAAGATTTTGAAATAATCCATTTTATAAATTTTACTCAAAAAATAATCCATTTTGTACTTTTTACTCAAAAAAGTTTTGAAAAATGTAAAAATAGTTGCTCTTACTTAAATATAATTGATATCTATTCATTATTGCAATTTTAAAATAATTCTAAAAAATTTGTGCATTTTAGTTTGATTTTCAGGAATTTTTAAGTTTTGCTCAATTAAATACTTCTTATGAAAAAAATATATACTTTTTTTGGAAAAAAAATGCTCATAAAATATCTAAGTTTGATGTAATCATAAATTTAAAACTAATTCAACCAACTCATAAAGGAATATTTCTATAAGTCAATTGATGATATATGTTCAAAAAATGACAATTATAAAAGATAAGTTAACTTCTAAATAAATGTGATAATAAAACTTGAAATTTTCTTTGAAAATTTGCTTGCTCTTTCTACTTATTTCACATTTCTTACTAAGTAAATGAAACAAGTTAAATAGTCTGAAAATCATGGTAATTACTTTATAAAATTCCCGACTTATTTATGAACAAATTATTTCAATCTGTATATGTCTCAAAATATACCGAACTGATAATTAGATTTACTTAAACCATATTGGATAGGGAATGATAAAGAATAATAGTATGTCACATGAATATCACACACGATAACATTAGGTAAATGAAAATTTAATACATTATTTAAAATAAATGTTTATTTTTTAAATTAAATAAATGATTTATGTAATTGTGTCTCTTAGAGGATATACCTGTAATTGTGTCTCTTAGAGGATGCTGAACACTATTCCCTGAAAATCTGATTCTTATATGCTGATATGAATACCAAAATATTTGTTTTTGAGTCTTATGGATGGCGACGGGTTAAACTTTAAATCTTTAAAATGAATGACCGAAAGAAATGAAGACAATGAAAAGTTTACACTTATGGAAACACACTAATTTTTTTTTCTTTTACATCCTACATTTGTGAAAAACTTAAGTTTTAACATAAAATTATAAATGTTTCAACAATAATAAATTTATTATCTTCGAGTGAGTTGTGAGGTTGAAACATTTGATTATGGCAATTACATTTCTTAAGACAAAAAATTATTTTTGTGGTCCAGAAGTTAAAATTAAGAATATTCCGAAAATATTTCTTTCATTAGGGAAACAAAATGATTACTTTTGAAGTAACAAATTTTACGATCCATATAAGGATATAGAGCGACTAATCTGGTGCTAAAAACTATGGAATGTTTTAATAGGACACATTTCCTCACAACAAAGGTATTAATTAAAGAAAAGAAATACAGCTGTGGCCAGTTTTGAGCAAACTAAAATAACTATTGTCATAATGATCCTTTGGGTACCTTTTCATCTCTTGCCAAAGAATCATTAAAGGTAAAGAGGCCAGGAAAAAGATGGAATTAAGGGGATTTCTTTGCTTTCCGGTAACTTCCACCGGATCCGACGGGTGGTCGGATGTCAATATTTTTTCTTCCCTTTGTAACTGATTTATGACATGTCTTCCTGATTAATTGAATGTGAATGCTCACGTTGTTTTTTCTTGTAAAAGATGCTTAAGCTGTTGCGCAAATTTGTCATTATAAGCTTCATATATGCTATACCATAAACTGAAGCCATAAATGCATAAAAATATGAAATGATTTCGCAATCATATTTTTACACGTTCACATACATGCATACATACACACACACACACACACACACACACACACACACACACATATATATATATATATATATATACAATATTACAGAGATAAATATGTGGTTGTGACTAACGATAATTGCTTTCAAGAAATTCCCTAAGTATCATAATGTTAATGATTAATATGAATTATTATTACAATAAATAAATCTTAATCAATGATAAATAATGTACACGGGGGAAGGCTATAAAATAAATATAGTGATCGAGGTTTAATAATTTCTTTTTTCCTATGACAGATATTAGCGCTGTAAAATATTTGGCTAAAACTCTTCAAAATGAGAATATAATAGTTAAAAAATATAAGTTATTTCTATTGAAAGGAAAATGAAACAGAATTGACAGTATATAAAAAGTTATGTGTTCGGAAAAATTAAGATTAACCCCGAAGATTACAATTATTCAATATTTAAATATCACTTATAGAGAAATAAAAAAAAATTATCAAAATATAATACGTTAAAGTTCATAATCTTTATAATTTGAAATTTCAAGAATAAAATGTTTGCTTTACGTTATAAAATGTATTTTTAGGTTCATCGGTTCAGAAATACACTTTTCAGTATCAAGCTAATTAAAATTTATCTTCGACATTTTAAATATTTTTAAGTAAATAGTGTATATATATGTATATATATATAATATTCATTTTTCGTTTTCTGTATTTTGTAACTTTATTACCAAATATTGTTAAAAAATGTTGAACTGACCGATTATGTCATTTCACGCTACTATTCTTAACGAATGAGTGTTCAGTATTCTGAATCCTTCTGAGCGCGCTAAGTTCTCACGAGATCATAATTAAAAAATGTAAATTATCTTGGAGGAACCTGTGTAAGAAATTCCTAATTTTTAATTACATTAAAAAATAAGGTTACTAGATATATAACTTCCTTTTTTTATGTACGCATTTAAACTATTAGTAATAAATAAGGAAAAACAGAATAAATTCTAAATATTTTCTTAAAGACATAAACAGATTAATAAGAAAAAGTATGCATGAAATAAGTTAATATATTTTCACATAAATTGAATATTCTTATAAAAAAAATATTTTTAAAAAGGGAGTGAGTGTAGCTCTTTATTAAAATCTATACCACTAAGATATATTTCAACTAGAATTTCTATAATTTTTTCGATACAAATCATTTTTTTCACATTTAAATTTACTCAAGCAATTTTGATTAAGTTCAGTTTCTCATCAATCTCAGAAGTGAATCAATTTTCAATCTCAGAAAAAATCAATGTGATTTAAATGTTATTTAATTATAGCATTCAACTAAATATATGATAACTACGTACTGAATTGTATTTGCCAATATTTACTTTAACAGAACGAGAAACTTCCATCAAAAAGTTTTGTAAAAATTTAAGTATGAATAACTTACGCAATATTTGGGGTTATAATTAACTATATATCATTTAACCATGTATTCTTTGACAATTTAGCCACATAAATTAGATTAAGCAGATGGTAACATAGTAGAGGTGTAATATTACGCTAGGGGAAGCTAATAAAGGAAAAAAATACATTTAAAGGTAAAGAAATATAATTTATGATAAAACTTCGAGCATAAATTTATGTTATAAAACTATTATGGGATATTTTTCTTCATTTTTTATTTAAGTTAGCAGTTAAACAGTAACTTTTAGCTGCTTCAATTACTAGTTTTCAGAGAAAATATTTTTTAAAATGCAATGGAAAGTTTTAATTATATAATTGAAACTAGACGCAAAATAGTAACTGTAGGGAAAATATTTAATAAATGAATACTTAATATGTAAACGAATACTGATCCCTTTATTTATTGTGAAGTGATTTTAATGATGTTAACGATAACATAACTTTTAGTTCAAAATTCCATTTTGAAATGTAAATAATATATGGTATTTATCTACAAATTATTGTTAATTAAATACCATTTGCATAGTAAGAACTTACAGTTTTAGTAAACGAGTTAAGATTCGTAAATCATTATTATTCTAAGGACAAATTTTTTAATTCATTGAAAATTCTTTCAATAAAATTATTTTTTTCTATAAGTTCTCCGAATAATAGTTAAAATTTTAATTAAATAATCAGTAAAAAATATATTTAGTGCATTTTTAATTAAAACTATGCAAAAATGATTTTCATTCATTTGATTATCTGAAATCAATAACATATTTTTGAAATAAATATTGTAAATTTCAATTATTAATATTTATGTAAAATGACTCCACGTTTATTAGTAAGGAACCCTTTAATAACATACAAGATAATCAAGAGTCAATATTTCCTTTGAATAAATGGATACGTATTTGTTTCATCAAATACTTATGCGTATGTATATTACTTCCAAGGCATTCAAGATTCACGAAGTGGGGAAATGAGAAGAATGCAAAAGTTTCTCCCAAAAGTTATTTAAGGCCTTTTAAAAGTCTGACTGCAGAAAATTTTGAGTATGAGAAAAGCATGTTTTCTGATCCATGAAATGCTTGTGTGATATTTCTCGCACCAATAATATCCGCTTATATGAATCATTATACTGAAATGTGTAGGCGGCGTTTCATATACTTGAAGAACCGATAATGGAAAGGCTTAAGTTTAATGAGCCCCAGCAGATATTAAGTCGACAATTTTGGGATATTGTGTGCATTTCAGGGGAAAAGGAATGTTGCTTATTATATCTTATATTTCTCAGAAAGAAGTATTTATAGTTGCAACTAGTGTAAGCGAAATTTAACAAGTGGTTGAAGAAGGATTGTTAGAAATGAATCTTAATTTATTTTCAGTTTAATTATTTATGCGCAATATCTTATTTTTTAATGACTTTTCAATATTATGTGCATTTTGTATCATTCATTAAAATGCATTATGATGAAAATAATTTTAAAGAGATGAAAATAGTACTTATATTATCAGTGTGACATTTGGAAAAGTTTTAAATGTAATTTTACATGGAAAAGCAATTTTGATTTAAAAGAAAACATTTTTTTTATCTGGCTTTAAGTTATATTTAGATTTAGAGATAATGCATTTAAATCACAATTATAAAAACATATATATTGATTTAAATTAAACACTAAAATTCAAAAAATTATATTGTATTTTAAGTTAAATTTAATACTTGTTAATGTATTCATATAGTTTATCTGGTTAAATATAAGATGTGTGGAAAATTAAAATAAAAGTTACGTAGTCAAAAAAACATTAATATAATTTGATACGCAAAGTTTCTAATTGAGAATGATTTCTCTTATGAAGTTTTATTGTTTTAAACATTTTAATAACTTTTCAATGCATACTGTGTTTCTCATAATTTATTTATATTCAAATTTTCAAATTAAAAATTATAAAATTCAATCAAATATATTTGTAAACAGTGATATTGATTAAAATTTCATGATTAGATATGAGTTAAATACCCTTATGCAACAAATTGCCTTTAAATGATGTATATCAAATGTGAAATGCGTATTTGTCTGCCTTAAGTAGGTTACAAACATATCTAACCTAATAAATATTGTTCATAACATAGACTAATGACCAAAATACAAAGTAATCTGCTTAACATAGAATACTTGAAGATTAATATCTCAAAAAGTTTTATACCCACTCAGTCTTCCCATATCTTTAATTCTCTCATTAGCCTAAAAGAATTAGTGATATAGAATGAAAATTTATAACCAAAACCACTATAACACAAAATTAGCTTTTAATGTATTTAAATGTCTTTGTAAAAAATTAAGTCTGGAAGTTTATAACTGTTTTAAAATGTACAAGCTAATTAAGAAAATTACATTCCTGTTTAAGTATTTATGTTTGTCGGTTTAAGCTGTTATAAGAAATGCAGGAATACATTTTGCTCTGCATCACATTTAAGGATATTATCTATCATACACACTATATTGCTTGCATAAAAAATATAGAATTAAGCAATCGTGTGCATGAAGCATGTGTAAAATAAAAATATTAATTATGTGAGTTTTGTGGTGTTGAGCTGTTTATTCCTGTTGGGAGTTGAGTTATTTCCTCCTGCTGATAAGCTGAGTTGACTTGTTTACCTCGAGTGTTCGAGTTCAGTTGAATTGTTGCTGCTGTTGCTCATTACAAAATCTGCTAAGATCATATACTTAGATACCGCCACTCACATAGAATTAAGTCAAAATTCTATGTGAGTGGCGATGTTGATTTTTGGGAGTATGGGTAAGAAACACTTTGATTTAAGTGGTATTTGTGAAAACAGTGCATGGAAAAAGCCGGCGCACATGAAATTGAGGTTATGGGATTGGTAAAAAATATATACTTATAAAAATAAGAAAACGAAAGATTGTCTAGTGCTAATTTAATTTTGAAGGGATGGAAATGATGAGAGCAATTGGAATTTTCATTTAAAAAAAAGAAGAAAAAACCTTATATAAATATAGAGGAATACAATAATTAGGTAAAAAAAATTCAAACTAAATAAAGAGTTGAAAAGTTTGAAAACTAAAAAGGATTGATCGTGTAAAATGGTGAAAAGTCTAAGTGAAAATCTTGGCTTCATAAGTCTGTAGTTTTAATGATGATTATGATAGTGGAAGAAATTCTACCTTTTTTCTTGAAAAATATAACTTTGTAAATTAATTTACGCTTATAAATTGGTTAAACCAACGTATGATATTTTTCTGTAAGAATTTAACATACAATTTTTTTTTCATATAAACACAGCTAGATAATTTTATTCTCTTCCCAGAACTCTAAGATATTAATGTTTTATATCGAGCCTACGTTTATTGTCAAAATTATTTAAAATGAATTAAATGTTAGTCTCATAAATAAAGGATTGAAGTGTTTTTGTTGTTAATTCTTTATAAAGAAGCCCTTAATATCTCTTTCAAGACTGTGCTTCGTCATTTATAATTGAAGTAATTTTTTCCAAAAATTCTGTTGTTTCTAAATATTCTTTTTTTTACAGACTGTACTTTTATAAGGTGGATGGTAAAATTTTATAACACAAGTCCAAATAAACTGTTCCTATTAAACTATCACTTTCTAATAATAATGCTTCCCCCTCTCTCAAATAGGTAACTGATTATATTGAATATGTACAAAGAAATTTTTTAAATTTCATAACTTTATTTTGCAATTCCATAAAAATTGCTTAAATTTAATCCTCAAGTTTGCAGTTTCAAAGTTTCTTGCATCAGGGATATAGTGGGGTACCAATAATTTTAATTCTCTCATTTCTACCTGCAAAATTATAATTTAAATTACTTTTCACTAAAAATGATGGCTGAATACTTTCGAGTGGGACAGACCTCTACGTTAAATACTTCCTCTAAACATCAGTTGAAATCTTTGCATTCAAATAAAGGTGTTTAATATTCTATATGTTAAAATCTTTATTGGCATGCCACATGGTAACAGCTGAAATTGGGGTACAAAATAAAAGAGTAGAGAGCCGATTGAGAGTTACAAATGGTTTTATTAATTTATTCCTTAACTCACAATTTACTCCCAGTTTACCATTGTATTTACTCTCCATAAACAAATACCAACTGGATATTTTGTGCCAAACAGCAGGTTTGTCTTCGACTTGGGGATAATCATGTGTTCAGATCTAAAATTACAATCAATTTCAAAATTTATCGTGTTTAGCAACATATTCATCAAACAATTTATCAATGAAGAGTTCGAAGTAAATTTTATGATGCTGATATTTAGTTGACTGTAAAAATTGTGATATTTTTATAATCTAATATTTTTATATTATTTTCTTGTTCATGGTTTCAAATTAATTGTATTCTAAATTTAAAGGTGTGTTAAAGCATTCGAAATAAAATAAAGTTGTAATTTAATTAAGGTAAGGTAAAGTTTAATTTTTGAACTGCTTATGCATCAGAGGGTTTAGTTTTAATCCTGTTCTCATGGTTTAAGCAATCAGTATTTGAAATTAATATCAAATAATTTTCTGCTTTTTATACTAGGTTTTTTTCAACACATTGAAATTTTTGTAATAAACGAAAAATGATAGAAAGCAATTTATTTGGTTCTAGATCGTGCTGTCTATTGTTATAAGAATAATTTTCTTTTACTGTAAATAAAGTCAAAAGAGGAGTAAAAAACTTTTTTTGTAAAAACCAGAACAAAATTAATTTCATGTACTTTAATTCCAAATTAATTCTTTTAATTAAAAAATAAAAGCAGCAAAAAAAAATATTTCTAACAATATCGAGGAAACCAAAATATCCAAAGAAAGGAAGGTTAAAAAAAGAGGATAACTTTAAAAAATAAACACACACAGACAACTCTATAAAAAACTAAGCACTGAAGGAGAAACCAAAAAAAAATAAATAAATAAAATTCATATAAAATTCATTGAATTTCCTAATATGTTTCTTTTTCTAAGAATGCTCAAAGTTTTTTTTTACATCAATGATTAAGAATGAAATATTCAGTGCACTGAGTTTGAAATTAAAGTTTGTGGTATTTGTTTGGGCCTCTTTCTTTATTAAAAGCAATTGCGTTGCAAAAGCAGGAAGTCTCTCACTAGTCACATTGTTTTTATTTTCAGAACAAATGCGGATTAAAAATTTAGGGATCTAAATGACGCTTGTTCTGAAATTCCAAACATTAACTGAAACATCTTCTGAAATTAATTACTTTAAACTACATTAATTTAAATATTACCAAGGGAAAAATATATAAATCTTGTTTAAAGAAGAGGTTTTCTGATCACCACCATTCTTGAGAAAACTTTGATGATTTGGAATATCTTGAAAATACATACCTATATATATATATATATATGTATATATATATATGTATATATATATATATATATGTATATATATATGTATATATATATATATGTATATATATATATATATATATATATATGTAGATATATATATATATATGTAGATCTAATCATTGCATTTAAGAAGTACAATTGTTAATCGAAAGTTAGCCCTTTGATTTTTGGTTCACTATTTTGAAGCTTCGATTCTCATTTGGACTCATATTTGTTGGCGTGGCTAATTTGTTGAAGTGTGATTTGGAATTCCTTTTAAAGTTTTCTATCTAATTAACCTCCATGCGCAAATTATAAGCATTGAGCAAATAACTTTTTAAGGGAATTCTTTTGATTTCATATTATAAAAACAATGTTCTATTATTTGGTTGTTTGGAAAGTAAATTTGTTTTTCTCACCTGGATCAAATTTTTGCTAGCAAAAACAACTATTTCATGAGTGTAGAATTATTCTACAACCAGAAACTCTGCAAAGGATATTTGACTAGCATTGACATAAACAGTTCAATAATATATATATTTTTGCTTTACATTTATACGATTTTAATTTTTTATAAAAAACGAAATTTCTTGCGCAATAACAATATCATTTTTTATATTTACTATGTTTAAAAAACATTTTCTACATTAATGGAAATTGGTTAAAAGCAGTAGATGTAGGGAGTGAACTTATAGTTAATTAAATTTTAAGATATCTTCCTTTGCTTCTATGTTAATATTGTAACAGTACAAAAACATTCATTTTTTAAAAATATTATGGTTTCATTTGTTTTAAACAAACAATTGTTACCGTTTTGTCTATATTACTCACAAGTCTTAATTTTCAAGACTATTATTCCCTGATACTCAAGGAACCGGCCAGAAACAGCGACTTCTTAGCCGCCGAGGCTTTTCCCCAGGTGCACGCAGGGCGTGGGTCACCATCGCACCCTCGCACGTGCCATAGGGACCCATTTATGGGGTAGGCATTATTCATACTTCCTTCACACACACAAGGAAAGAACAAAGACAGGATAGAGAGAGAGAGAGAAAGTACATCCATGCCTGAACCAGGATACGAACCCAAGACCTTCCTATCCGTAGTCAGGCATACTGACCACTAGACAAGTTGGCCGGCACACATAGAAGGGATAATGTGTGTATAATACCAAGTATACAAACCATGAGTCCAGTTTCCTAGAACATTTACACCACATATCGACCTTACAACAACAACTAATCAATGTCTTATTGGTATGATGGTTAATACAGCGTATGTCTTCATACGAGGAAATACTATCCGTACAACGCTTATTATAATGTAATGCTCAATAAGCAGAATCTTACTGTGAGGATTGCATTATCAATCTGCACTTGTAGCAGAGAAATTCATGCATCAAACTGTTCTCTCCGAAAGTCCACTGGAGATGTAGGGGGTGAATGATGGGCTGCAACTCCTAGGCCAAGTATGTACCACATATTTTCTATTTAATTGAAGTCTAGTTAGCATTTTGGCCATTTCATACCGGTGATATCCTCAAACTGAAGGCAGTAGCTGACGATGCTCGAGTGATTAAGACGGGTGTTTTCATCCATAATTACAAACGTAACGTCCACAGCATCCCTAAACAAAAGAAAATGTTGTTTAAGAATTATATCCAGATATATCTGGCATGTCATGGCACCGATTTGAAAATATAGATTTGTACTAGAGTTCAGTTCATAATGCCTTCGCAAACGAGGCCTCCTACATTACCGTGACATTCAATGACTTTGTCTTGATGGCACTACTACTAGGCATTATCATATAAGCATTTGACGTGAAAATGGCCTGCAAGCTAAGCCTCTCTTCCTTAAAATACATGACACAAGCCACAGTGACGGTGTCTACATTGCATTCTACTTCAGACTAACTACCGGTGACAGTGAGTTGCCAGGAACTGAAGACATCTGACAGGTTTGTGCGTATATAGACCATATTATTATCCCAAACGTCTGTACACAGTTTACTTTGAAACGGTCATATTTGCAGTTAACGAGAGCGGAAGCGATAGGTCCGTGGCTGTACGCCATCTGTTTAATTTGGCAGTTACTTGCAAATACAGGTCCCCATTTGGAAATCTAACTCGAGAGAGATTTGTACTGTAACGTCTATTGACATTTCCATTGTCTTGAAATTTTTGCCACATCCTAGAGATGACACTTTGGCTGATTCCATGTTCCTAGGCCACTGTCATCTGTCTATGTCCGTATTTCCTGAGACAGATAATTCTACCAAGTAAAACATCAGCCACATGCGTCCTTTGAGTTATACTTATGCGGTCGAGGCAATGATCGACATACATACCAATCGTGAATGCGTTTTTTCTTTGCCATATATCCTTATATACCCCTTTCTAACGCTCTCATCACTTTGTCGTAAGTTCAGTGTAAAGCAGTGTTTTCCTGTAAATTGCATATAATTCTTGACCATGTGTGTAATATTTCTACTGGGGGCCTTTTTCCTTTTAAGTGCGATTTCCAGACGCTTCTGGATTATCCGCATTTTCCTGGCATGTATGTAGATAATAGATATGAACATAAACTATTTGAATTGAAGTTAAGTATATTATTAATTATATTATGATAGGAAAAGGAAGTATTTCGTAAAGTGGTTGATTTTATGAATTTTTCTTCAGTTTATAAAAAATGATTTTAAAAATATAAAATTAGTTTTCTGAGAATCTAAAATTCTCTTTGAAATTTTATTACAAAATAATGAAGACAAAAGAAAAAAAAAATAAATAAATTTTAAAGTCTTGCATTTTTGTATATTTTACGATATAAAATTTTCTAAATGCATCGTGTAATGTTTGAGAAATTATTTTGAATATAATTATTTAAGAAGTGTGTGAAGTAGTTTTACTTAAATTTTGTCCATTAAGATTATTTTTATTTTTTGTTTTACAAATGTTTACTTAGCAAACAATTGTAAAGCACAACTGGGCAGAAAAAATTGTTTCTCTTCTGAAAAGCAAATTGTAATTACTACATGGTTAAATTAGATACACATGTAAATAAGAAAGTGATTTGTTTTTGTTTATTCTTGAGCGATGTGAGATATATCAGATCAGCTCCAAAAAACTGTTGGCCGCCGAAATTTTTATAATGACAACTTAATGAAAACAGCATTTTTCACAAATAGTATTTATTTTTCTGCTGTTATAAAAAAGACAGTTAAGTGGTCACTTGTTGGTATATATAAAGAAATCTGGAATCTGCGATTACACATTTGAATTTCAACAATGAGCCAAGGTATTCCCCTGTACACCAAAAGTGTGAATGTAGAATACGATATATTGAATTTATGTCTTTCATTTGAGTATAGTTCTTCATAAGCGAACCAAGAACAAGTAGCTGTTTCATTCTCCTTACCATCTTCGACTAGTCTATTACTTATGTAAACATGTGATGCCATCCATTAGAGAGAGAATTGGTGGATCTGCGAAATCTATCTCAATCTGTATAAAATAGATAAGCTAATTTCATTGTTTGTGGATGACAAGCCACCATGTTGTAATGCCTTTCGGCAGCCCCATAAAATCCACAATTACCTAAAATCACGATCGTAAGCCATGATATCATCAAGCCCTACAATAATCCCAACTATCCTGCTCTTGAAAGCAAAGCAAGTGTTAAGTAAAATCCTTTATTGTGAATTAAATGCTATTAAAATATTGTTTTCTAGAATGTTCTTTTCATTTTCTCGTGTTTTTCTTTGTTTTTAGTTTTGTACTGTTGAGACATATTTGAAATTATTCGAAAAATGTGTTTAATAAAATAAAATTTGTGAAGACAAAAATAAGATCTAATATGAAATGGAAAAAAGAGAGTATACATTTAAAGCAGTATTTAATATGCATAAAATATTTGAACCTATTAATTATATTAATTAGATTTAAATTATTTATATGTCACCAATTGAAAGCTGTTTGAAAATAAGATTTGTTTAAATAATTTTAAATGTATATTGTAATAAAAATTTCGTATTTATTTTTTACATTTATAATTACATCGCTCTTATATATTTTAAAAAACTTTTATATTAAGCAGTGTAAAATATTGCTATACGCTTATAGTGCACAATATTATTTACAGTTTATTGTATTTTCTTATACTTTTGTACAATGTCTCTTTTCACACAAGAAATTATTTAATGATATGTAGCACATGTTTATAATATTTTTTTATTCCAGGTACCATTCCTCTTTAATTTCATTATAACTCCATAATATTATCAAAAATATATATTACTACAGAATATGAAGCACTTAATTCTTCAGATTATTTTTCTAACTCGTTTTAGGAAATTTACACAATTGGCAAATAAATAAGTCTCTGGTAATATCATTTAACATTCTCTAGGGAATCACAAACTTCATCCCAAGACAAAATTTATGGAACATAGCGCATGGAATAATACAAATTACGAAAAGGAACATGGAACCTTACTTTCCCGCCTACGCACAGTGACGATGTTTCCTGTTCTTTCAGGGAAACAAATGTCTGTGTTGTCTTTTGAATGTTATTTGATTGCGTAATACTATTGAAATGAACTTCATTAGTCACTTTCCCTCAGTCAATATATATAAAGATAAACTGAATGTAACTCTAAAGTTTATTTCTGAAACCGGTAAAAGGAAAATCAGGCATTTTTTTTCTGGTACCGTTATTTGATTTACTTAAAGAATATAATGGCACGACAAATTTTTCACAGTGTTTTATCCTGTG
The DNA here is from genome assembly GCA_030067965.1 of Latrodectus elegans. NCBI lineage: Eukaryota > Metazoa > Arthropoda > Arachnida > Araneae > Theridiidae > Latrodectus > Latrodectus elegans. The sequence goes on along the minus strand of CM057820.1, from coordinate 25,716,804 downwards.
AAAATCATGCTTTATAGTTTTATAACAAAAACTTGGGTTAATTTTTTCACATTAGCAACTTCTGAAACCAATATATTTGAAGTTATCGATAATATATTCTGGTGAAAATGTGTTTTATGTAGTCCGCATATGAATTGTGAGGAGTAAGTTAAATCAGAATATGAGGTTGCTTTGTTAGTATTTTAAAATATTCTTTAAGAAATTAATGCACAGTTGGGGATTCTGTTCAAATATAATAAACTTTAGAAAAATGTTTAAAAATATATTGAGGAATATATTATTTGATACAATATTATATTTTAGAGTCAAAATCTTATTACTTGATAAAAGAATATCTCATATATATCGTTTCACATTTAAAAATCCCAAAAGAGAATATTATTTGCATTCACATCATAATACATTTTCCATTCTCTGAAGTGCATTGTAGTAATAATGTTTTTACTCATTATTAACGTATTATTGATTTTACGCAGTTAAATTATCTTTTATTTTAAAATAGTATCAAATTAGGAAATAAAATTATTCAAATTGATAAATACAGTTTATACTTTTTCAGTTTTATTTATATATTCTTTTCACATTACAACGAATATAAATTTGGACTACAAACAAACCAAAATATATGAATATGAAATTAAAGGGAAAAAATAAACGCTTAAAATCTTAACTTATTTTAAATGCGTTTCTAATTTCGGGTTTTTTTTTTTTATATATATTTCTACACGAAATTTGCATACAGCGCTATCATTTCTATAAAAAAATTATTAAATCGAAATGTTAATGAAAAATTGAAATGATGAAAATGTATTTAATATCTGAAATTTATCTTCAGGTTGTTCCTAATGATATATTTAAAAATTGATTCTTATTATTTTATTGTACTTTATTAACACTTCAACAATCTTTCCCAAGCAAATTAAAATCTATAATTGCAATTAAGATGTAAAGAAAATTAACATCTATAATTGCTTTCACAGATGCTATATGAATAACATATTATTACAAATTTATAAATAATTATTGTATTTGTCTTAAAATAACCCAGACAGATCGGAAATACTCACATTTTGGGCAAAAATTGTGGTATTTAGACGTGTTATACGTTAAAAACGGGTTTTCTAATGATTTGGTGATTTGGCGAGAAAACATGGCGATAGTTAGCGAGATTATTGGCGGCTTGGCGAGAAATAGATACTTCTGGAAACATCCATTACCTAAGCTCTAGGACCAAAATTTAGCAAGATAGCCTAAAAGCTACCAGAACCTTGGCGAAATTGGAGGATTTCCCCGCCAAGTCAAATATAAATACCGCAGCCCGACATAGAAGGAGGCAGTTTTGTGAATACAGTCAGTGAGTGAAGAAGATTAGTAGTGACTGCTAATCTAGAGAAGCTGTTATCTGCCTGAGGTATTTGATACCTGTGATTAGAAGCTGTTACTTATTGTATCTGACGAATTGTAGCTGTATAATTGTGACTGTAACAGCTGGTATATCTAGTGGAATTTTAACGAATAAAAGCCTTGTGTTCATCGAGTGGCTGTTTTATTCAACTCTCAATCGACACGAACCCCGAAGCTCGGTACAATATTTAAATATAAATAGTTAAATTTAATTTTCAACATATATATATAATATATATATAGATATATATAGATATATATATATATATATATATATATATATATATATATATATATATATATATATACTATGATAACAACTTTTTAAGAATCCCATTTTAAGGTTTTAAATAATATTCTGAAAATGTAAATAATAAAAAATATTATAAATAATCCAAAGTTTTTCAATCATTAATTCAAATACTCTGGACAAAGCCTTTATTACATATAACAAAGTTATTATTATAGTTCAGAAAACAAGAACGTTATACGTGTCTGCCGATAAAAAAAGACTACAAGAAAGATATTATATTGCTTAAATATAATATGTGAATATATTTATAGAAGTAAATATATTTGTGTAAATCTCAAAACATAAATAGGAAAAGAGTTGAAAATAAAATTGTTATTTAATACATTCAGTAAACTTTTGAAATTAAATTTGGTACTATTAAAAAATTAATGTTAAAACAATTTTTAAACATATTCTGTGCATTTAACACACTTTAAAGAATCATCTATAATATTCAGTATTTCTTAACTAATGCTTAAATAAAAATCACTCTGTAATAAGATTTGATTCCAAGTGTTAAATCTAAAATCAAATTTGTAAATCGAAGTCAATTTTGACAATGAAATAAAGTTATGCAACTACTTGTATAAACATTAATGAAATGTGCTAATGAAGCACGAATGAAATCATATCGAATATTTTGTAAAAAAAACTCAGGTATGAAATGCCGGGTTTAAAGAGCATGTGCATGATAATAATTTTAATAAAATAGAGTAATCAGATGAGATATTGTTATTTACTCTTATACTTAACAATTTTTGTAAAGAGTAACAATTTTAAATTATATATCTCTAGAAAATATGCTCAAGTTATTATTACACACTGACCACCATAAATGCAACACTCTGAAGAAAACATGCAAATAACATGTAATTTTACAGCTTGCTTTAGCAGAGGTGAGATATGCATATTATTAGAATTTCAGCGCAGCGCATACCACGAGCATTAGTAGAGCTACTTCAAAGCGTATTTAAGGCTTAGATATTTCGACGATTTTAAGTTTGGTAATTGTGTTTCTCTCGTGGTTTTTTCAAATATGATCAATTGTGCCTCGTAGAAAAAACAGTGATCATGTTTTGATCAAGTTTCTGAGTTTGATAGAGGAAGGACAGTGGTCTACCGAGATCGAGGATTATCTTTTAGGGAAATCGGTAGTCGTGATGGACGAAACCAAACAATTGTAATGCGGACATGTGATCGTTGGATGCAGGAGGCTACGAGGGACCAACGTTTTCAATCTCATCTACCTCAGTGCACCATTTCACGTGATGACAGGCAAATTGTGTGCATGACAGTAACTAATTGCTCAGCCACATCACGAACCATAGTACAGCACATTCAGTCTGTCACGCATCATGCAATGTGCACAGCCATATTCTAACAGAATAATGCGTGAACATACGTGTCACGCATTGTCCACACCAAATTAATTTTTGCAACGTGTAGAAGCTGCTTGGCCCACGGTACCCCAAGAACACATCCAATCTCTTTCAATCAATGCCAAGGCATGTAGCAGTGGTGATCCCCAATAACAGCGGCTACTCTGGTTACTGATTTTAAAAGGAGCTACACTTCACAGAAGACTATAAGTTTAATCATTTGATATTTGGTCAGTATATTATCGACAAAACAAATTTTGTTGAGATGTCTTTATTGGAGTTAAAATTTGGGAGACAATTAGGGTATTTAAATATTCTTTTATTCAGAGTAAAAATTTATTTCTATAGAATAATATTTCATTCACAGTAAAATAATTTAATTAACAATGATAATCTTAGATTCTATAAATAATGATATAAATAATATTACATATTGATTTTCTCTGACGATGCACATTTTTGAAATTTTCATATTTTTATATTACTTATAGTAGTAAGATCTTTAATTATTGAATTTTCAACCAACAATGTTTAATTGGGAATTAGTTTATAAATAAGTTCTTTTTTTTGCAAAGCGATATTTACATTACATTTTCTCTGAAATATTCAAATATAATAAGATATCTATGGAAACTGGAAATCCTCATGCCTTCAGCTGAGTACCAATTTTTTCACACATATTGTCAATATTCCACTTTGACTGAAATGAAATTTTTTCTCATCATCCGGTTTCAAAGTACTGAATAAAACAAAGTACTGAATCATCAAGTACTGAATAAAACAACTAAAAGAAGCTAACTTTTTCGCCTTGAAAGAATTCGGGATAAGAATGGGGAAAGTAGGAAAGTGAAGAAAGTTTTCAGTTCTTTTCTATTTGAAAAAGGAAAATGAGGGCTAAACAACGGACTATAAGCATCATCTTCATAAAATTTGAAAAGGAATTTTGAATAATATAACCTCCCCAGAAGAAGAAATCTGGGGAAACCATTTGTTTTCTTTTCAGACGTCCCAGATGCGACTGGATGACTTAAAGATAATTTTCATTTATCATTTATAAAAAAACTGACAGAACTAGCAATACTAAGATTGTTTTCCTGATATCATAAAATTCTCTTCCATAAATCTTCCGTAGCTTAAGAAAGATATAATAATCTAGATTTAAATGCAGGGCGTATCTATGTTCCCCCTTGTCTAGGTCACTTTGCGTCACATTGAATCTTATTTCATCTAGAAAGACACTTTAAGATTATATCTCTGGATAGGATAAAATTCCATTCCGCAAAACTTTCACAGCTTAAGAAAGCTATAATAATTTAGATTTATGCAGTTTGCCTCAATGCTCCAGTTTGTCTAGATCACTTTGCATCATTTTAGGGTTGTCTTCCTGGATGTGATAAGATTCCATTCCATATAACTTTCCCAGCTTAAGAAAGATATAATAATCTAGATTTATGCAGTATGTCTCAATGCTCTACTTTGTATATGTCACTCTATGTCACGCTCTGTCATTTTGCGGTTGTCTTCCTGTAACGTCATTAGAGAACGTTTCCTCCGCTTGAGAAAAAGATGTAATCATCTTATCTGAAGAAGTAAATCTCAATGCTCTGCCTAGTAGATATTAGAAAAGAATGATAAGGCAAAACAGGAAAAACTTTTGGCTTAACATTTCCTCAATCAAACTAAACTGTTAATGCTGCATAGTGAAAGAGCAAAATATTAGTGATGAATTTGAATATCAGATTTTGGTAAGCAAATGTTTTTAGAATTTGGGGAGGGCAACATAAATGTAAGAAATGAGCATATATTCTATTATAGGTGATAATTCTCAACAAAACAAGTCTGCATTCATAATGAATTTCCTGGATGTCAACAACGGGTAGGATTCAGTTATTCTAGATCATCCTAGACAACAGACTTGGGCTTCAAATGTCCAATTTTGGGAGTAAGCAGCTTCAAACTACTTTCCGATAGTCATTGTTTATCATGTTTTTCCAAATTGAATAAGCTTTAGTCAAATTGAAAAAGCATTTTAGCTTACAGGAAATTTCGCATACTTATCGGCAATTTCTGTGATAAATGACGTACCTTCTAGTAATCGCGACATTTTTGAGCTACATGCGAATGGCAACAATTTAGTTAAAGGCCATTGGCGTTACGGATCGCAAGATCACAAATTACGTCGCTTGCATGGTTATTGTGTAAGTTTTCTATTTTGCTACATGGTAATAAATTGAATGGAATGGTACGAATCAATTTGAATGGTACGAATCTCTTAAATTATTTTTTAAATTCAAATAGCAATTTTTGCAATCGTTAGTAAAATTATGTATAAGTATTCACATATTTTTCAATGTTTATGCTTGTAATTTATAAAATAATTATCGCGTATACGCAAAAACTATATTTAAGAAAAAAAAATGATTTCTGTATTTGAAAAAATAACAATCTTAACACAAAGATAACATTCATTTGTAGGGTGAATACTTATTATATGAAACTCTTTCGTGCAATGGAAGAGAGAGAGAGAGAGAGAGTTGTAACAATATCACATTGGATTTACTATACGGATTGACGTGTTGGTGGTGATTAAAGGCTTTTAAATTGTTGTTCTGTAGTGTCATATGACATAAATGTTTGGTTTTATTTATTTGCCAATCTAATAATTTTTGCACATAGTGGATAATTCAACCAGGTAATAAAATTTAAAGCCAACTGCAAACCGCTATTAACATTCCTGTTTAAAATGATATTCAAAGCTGTAAATTTATGAACTGAAGACCATGACATTAACCATCTTATCACCAACTCTTCAAATATTGAAAAGGAGGGTAACAAACAATTCTTTTCTCCATTCACTACTTTATTTAAACTAACATGCATTGGAGTAAATTTTGATATTTGATTACGGAAATGGTTATATATATATATATATATATATATATAAGATTAATAAAATTTCTCACAGTGAATTTTAACATGAATACAAATATATCAGTCGCCTTTATGTAATACGTTGTTCTTTTAATTGAATGTATTTATTTTTACTTTAACCAAATTCCAGATTTTAAGTTAAACTCATAAGGACAGCTATATAAATAACATATAGATATCCTAAGTTGAACTTATCATTAAATTTATAATTAGTCCATTTGAACCTATCAATTACGGATTAAAATATGGTTGAAGGAAAGGATTCAATGCATTTTTATAATTATAAGCAAATAGTTTTCTTCATTTTTTTAACAATGTTTTAAATTATTCGGAAGGATTTCTTTTTTTTCAACAATTGCATAACGCGTGGTTACTTTTTACCGGATAAAATAAAACGACGTTTGGTTAATTGATTAATGTACTCTGTTCTATCGTATTTATCTGTCTTTGGTTTGCTTTCTGATTTAATAAATTAACATCTGAATCTGTGCTATTTGTAAAAAAATTTTGACTTTCTCTTAAGCATTTTTCCATTTAATGATGTCATTGTTTATGTTCAGTACAGAGGTTTCAGAATGTGAAATATGATTTTATAATCACAGAGTCTGTTCTTAGATATAAATTATTTTAAGCAGCAGTTGATCGAGAATTATTTTTGTCTTTGACAGTTTAGATCTTTGACTTCCATTTTAAGCATATTCGCTGGCATAGCTCTAGAACACTTTAATCTATAGATATTGGATGAATTATACCATATGTTTAAAAAGTGGCGTAAAATATTGAACAAACTATCAAACTGTAATTAATAAAAAAATCCATTTATTGATACTACTTTTAAAAAATATGTTACCCTGCTATGAATATTTCCATGTTATAAATCTGTTACGATTTATGCTTACTTTCAAAAGATAGTGTGTGAATATACACATATTTAGAAATTAAAATTATTAAAGAGGCAAAGTATTTACTGTAACTTTGTTTAAAAGGAACTTTTAGATTCTGATATAAAAATGCTTATTTTTATTTTTCTAATTAAAATTTGTACTTTTAATTATAATTTAACTTGTAATTATATTATATTTTACGATATTTTAATTTCACTTTTTAGATACAACTTTAGTCAATTAGATAATTAAAGTAAATTCAAGCAATTTTAATTTGCGAAATTACAATTTATTTATTTGCCTATATATTTACTTCAAGTAAAAGAATACAAAAATAATTAAACTTAAGGTTTCAGAACTTTACATCAAATACATACGTTCAGAATACAAAATTTTGAAGGAACACATCTGGAGCAAAGAAATTGTCTTTCTCGTAAGAAAAAAGAATTTACTCTGCGTTTAAGTACTTCATGATAAGTCTTTGCTATTGATAAATCATTTCCTTCTGCTTTTGTAGTTTGCTTTCTTCCATAAAAGAACTGCTTTTCGATTTCATCGTTTCGTTCTTCAAAAAAAAAAAAAAAAAAAAAGATGAAGTTCAATACTTTTCAAATAGTTTCTTCAAAGAAAGCTTTGCTTTACAACTGTTCACATCGTGTTGGTCTCTCAATTATTCTTTTTTAATAATATAACAAAGTCATATTTAAGCATTTTAATTATATATAGATTTTTCTTCCTTTTTAATTAATTATTAATATTTCATGAGATAGGTTTTATAAAATGAAGAAAAAAATCTATTTCTTATTTACTTTCTTTGAAATAAACGAGAAATACATTTTTATGAAAGCTGAAGCTTTAATTAAATATATTATCTATACAGACTTAATAACGTTGTTGTTGCTAATCCGAAATTGTCTAGCAAAGCTAAGCAATCTCAATAAATCCAAAAGTAAACAATGCATCTGAAAACAATAGAAGATCCTATAGAATCCGATCTATTTTAAAATCCAAGCAAACTAAAAAAATGGCCCTAGGGCACGTGTCATTTCCCCACCAATGGCACTGAGGGATGATCTTTTAGCCTTGAATTAAAAGGGGATGCTCTGACAATGCCACTCATGAAGCACGAGAAAGCTGTTTTATATTTCTTTAGGTGAAAGCTGAAAAGACACGCCTGTGTTTTTTCCAAAGTACTAGAGATGATTGAAAGGAATTCTTCCAAATAGGTTTATTTTCATCTTCATAAGGAAGGAGAATTTCGCTACATGTGTGAGCCCTACAAGAGCTCACCCCTTTTCAACATTAGTTCTAGCCAGGTAATCAGGCCTTTCATTTCTATCGACTCCAACATGAGATGGTAAAAATTGAAAATGGATAGAGTGACCACAAGAAGCCGGATGAGAAGAGATTTAAAACTTAATTTTATAGTTAACATATTATCATGTTAATTATGCATATTTGTTACATAATATCTGATTCAAAAAAACATTTTTTGTACCAAGTAATAAGTTGAAAAGAGAAAGCTCTTTCGGGGGACTTCTTATTTTAAATGTAAATACCCGTATAAGGCCCCCACCCATTAAGAAATAGACTTTTTAACAGTACTTTACCATCAAATTTCAAGAATGCAATTTTTTTTTTTTATAGATTCTGTAACCAAATTTAGAAAACTTAATACTGAAAGTAATTTGAGAAAACATTTGCAATTTCACTGCAGTATCTAAAATATTTTTCTTATAAATAACTAAAATTGGTATTTGTACGGAAAAATTAAACTGAAATACTAGAGGAAGAGAGTGCAATGCAAATCATATTTTTTTCCTGCCTCCTTTGGTTACGCATAAATCATACATTATTCTGAACGGTTACCCGCTCTGGCCTTCGATCCAACAGTTTGTGGGTTTAAGTCCCAACGTGAGCATGTGTGGATGTTAGTTGTAGTTCAGAATCCACTTCAAAAAGTATATCGTGATCTAAATTTTGTACGCAAAAATTGACTGTACATCAGCAAACCATTGGTTATACGTTTCTGATAATTTTAAATCAAAGGGAAAAATTAATTCGTTATTGAGGTGAGCAGAATTCTGGCACTATATGCATCATAGCATAAATATTTCATTTTGTTAAAATTTTTGTTTAGATTCTAACTAGTTAAAGAGGCTGTAGTCAAAATTTGGTAATGTGACTAGCCTATGATTGACAATATAATTTTAAACAATCTGAAAAAAATTATGCTATTTTCCATTTATTCATTCTCAATTCAACCGTGAACAAATATCAACAATTTATTTGTCAGAAATGCTCTTAGAATCTGACGAAATTTCACTTAGTTGTTTATATGTATATATAGCTATATTTCCTTTTTTCAAAATATATTTTATATTAACTATTCTTTGTAATAAAGTTTCAGAACTATTTTTGTCATAGCATTCCACAAACTTACAATGGTTCTTTAAATAATAATAATGATATATGTAAATAATGTCATTTTTTGTCTACTCATCCAAAAATGCTTTCATAAAAGCATCTATGTTGCAAAATATTCTGTCTAATTATCTAAATACTTTTAACAACCTGGGCAAATCAATTTGCTCAATTATTTTTACAGCAGTAATTGTTTTCAGTAAAAATGTAGGACACAATGTGAATAAGAACTAATTGGATATCATTTGATTATAATTGAATTAACTACGTTCATACTTGATAATTGAATATATTTTTCCCCCAATAAATTATTTAAGAACATAATAACATGAAATACTTATATATTTACAGGATACGAGGGATTTAAGTTGAGAGAAATTTGTTTATTTTATTTTAATAGTTTTGCAATGATTTTTCCTTTAACTGTGATTAATAATTGGGAACTAATCAGTCTTGATACTCAGCGGGGTAAAAGTATTTAAAGCAATACAGCGATAAAACAAAAAATCATGTTGGGTGATTATGTATTGTTAGTAAGTCAAACATTATTGAAAATTCAAAACTTACGCTGAAGAAGAACCTTTATTTTACTTTCTCAATCAGTATCTCCAGTTTTTATTTTTATAGGATCAATTGCTTTGATTTACACATACTTTTACATAACAAATAAAATACAATATTTAAAAGCGGATAATCATTTTTAAGACATTACACAACATTAAAGGTTTAAATATTCAGAATGATCTGATTTATTAATCTTCAAGTATATGTTAAAACAACTACTGACAACGGTCGCCGTTTTCCTGTTATACTTTATTTCTATGTGCTGGACCATTTCATGATGCTTTGAAACAGCATCAAAATAGACAATATATATAAATCAATGCAATTCATACCAAAGTACTTTTTAATTCACAAAGAATCGCTAATGAAATGTCATACAAACTTGGATACTGCTCTGTATAAAATGCATAGACAACAATTCACAGGTTTATTAGAATGATAATTCCATATTCAGTGTTAAATCAACCTGATTTTTTCGGATAAGGATCACACTATTAGTACTATTGTCCTGTCTTCTACAAGCTATACGCAGCTTGTTTTGTTTAAGTAATGGAAGTCTCTTGATTCTAGATAAATATGTACATTGATTATGGGATACTTTCATTAAAAATTAGGGACAGGAGAAAGTCTCTTGAGTTCAAATTACTGAATAATTGTCAAGAGTCATTCATCATCATAGAATGTTCTTCATATTTAAAAAATATGGCAGTGAAATGCATGAGGAGTCGGAAACTCTCAAACTATCGAGTTTATCGTACCCTAATGTTAGAATTGACTTCTTTGGAGTAGAAAATCCGGATTTGGAATAGAATGGAATAAGTTATTGGGAATAGGAAGGAATAGGTTATTTGTAATAGAAAATATGGATTTGGAATAGAGAAGAATAGGTTATTTGAAATAGAAAGGAATTGGTTATTTGGAACAGAGTGGAATAGGTTATTTGGAATAGAAAGGAATAAATTATTTGGAATAGAAAGGAATAGGTTATTTGGAACAGAAAGGAATGGGTTATTTGAAATAGAAAGGAATAGGTTATTTGGAATAGAAAGGAATAGGTTATTTAGAATAAAAAGGAATAGGTTATTCGGAATAGAATATAACAGGTTATTTGGAATAGAATGGAATAGGTTATTTGGAATAGAAAGGAATAGGTTATTTGGAATAGAATGGAATAGATTATTTGTAACAGAAAATCCGGTTATGGAATAGATTATTTGTAATAGAAAATCGGGTTATGGAAAAGAATGGAATAGATTACTTAGAATAGAAAATCTGGGATTTATTCCCAACCGCTACTGAACGACAGAACACATTTTCTTACTTACTGCATTACACTGGTTAATATGGTTTTTAGGGAATTTTTCTGTTTTCTCTTTCGTGTTAAACTTGATTACGGTCATTACATGAATAATCCTCCTAAAAACATTAATCAAAGACGATTATTTAAAAGTTCTTTATGAAGGCTTTGAACTGTTAATTTATACTGAACTGAATATTTCTTTCTGTGATAAATCTGTGAAACATTAATTTAAAAGTTTATATTAAAAAATTAAACAGCTTACGAAAAAACACATAAAACAGTTTCATACATATAATTTTTAATATCTCTTTTACTAAAAAAGATTGCTTTTCAAAAATATTTTTTAATTTTTCTAATTTGATTAAAAATACTGTTAGATTAGCTATGTTTGAAGAGATTGCTTAAAATGTACTGAAGTAAATGCACCATTTTCAAATAAAATTATTACGCTGTGTCAGTGATTAACTAAATACCGTGTTTACTGATTCAATGGCGGACCAATTGATGAACACGTTATATTCGTGACCGGTGATAACTCTTTAGTTGACCCAAAGATCTGTTGTCATTGGTGATTGGAGCGTGCAAATATATCATAATCGCAATATCCTTTTACTTCTTTGACTTGGATGGCGTGCTGTTAAATCAAACGTGCTTCGTGTGTGACCTAGTCAGATAACATGGATCAAAGTTACGAAAATGATTGACAGTTTTGTTGGCAGAAAAAGCAACTGGAGAGTACTGCAAACAAAAACCACATTTATGGACAGTATATATTACTTTGCGTCATTATTTATTTAAAAGTACGTGTTACATTATAAATAATGCATAGAATTATTATTAAATATTTGTAATTTTGCTTATTATTTATGTCATACTAATATAATATTATTATTTCTGTTTATATGCAAAACTTATATATACTCACAATATTTATTATAGTAAGTCTTTAATTTTTTACAAGTATTCGTTCTCAGTGTGAATAATTTATATTTTTATTTACTACCTGCATATTCATTGTCTGTACTATCATTATTTGAGTGACGTTAACATATCCGTGGTTTTACAAATACAAATATCCTAGATATATTTCATACTATATTAATTTTTTTAAAAAAAAATTCATGTTAACAACGTAAATTGTATAGAATTACTTAATATCTGTAACGCTCTGTATTATTTGTTTGACATAAAAATGAATGTATTTACTTAAATTCATTACTAACCCAAGGAATATATTATTGTATCTGTTTATTTTTACAGAAAAATACATGTTGATAGATTAAACAATGACTTATTTAATATCCATGACATGTTATAATTTATAAAATATATCATAATTAATATAAAAAGAATAGTATAAAAGTTTAAAAGAATATTATTAATACAACTGATAAAATATTTTAAACAGTATTATGCGGAATAAACCTATCTCACAAAAATATACATGTGATTCAGTTAAAAATTTTGCATATGCAATACATATTCACTTTTTATTTACTAAATAAAAATATTTTTATTTAAAAAATACTTACCTTTTGATACATAAACAATAGTTAATATATGAGTTTAATTAAATTAAAACAAACAAAATTAGGTTAATAGGTAAGAAATTACAACAGGTACTCATTACATTAAGTTTGTTGACAAGAATGGATGTCGTACTTTCAGCATGCAGTTTTAAAGCGACTATCTTGAAAACATTTTAACAGATATTTCGAAAATTATTTGAAATCAATGATTATTCCCCTTAAATAATCAACACTTCCAAGGAAATTTGATTATTCGACATTGTCTGCTGAAAATATTTTGAAATCAGAACAGTCAACAATAAAAACGATATTTTTCAATTCCTTGAGCAATCTATTTTCTTGAATCTATGCATTATCTTGCATTCACGAATTCTTGTATAATTCTAAATTTATTATTTCAAAACATTAAAAAAACTAAGAGTTATCCCAAAACTCATTATAACTCAATAAATTTATACATTTAATACTCAACACTTGCTTCAAAAATTGCCTATTCGACATTGTCAGTTAAAAACATTTTGAGATCAGAACAGTAACAGAATCGATAACAACCAGAACATTCCGTTTCATTTCTATTCTCTTGATTATTCTTGAGTATTCTATTCTCTTGAAACCAAATATTATCTTTCATTTATAAATTTTTGCATAGTTCTGAACTTATTAAGTTGAATCATTCTAAGGAGTAATCCGAAAAGGATTAGCATTCAATAAATATACACATTATATGTATGCAACACGCAATGAAACTTGCTTATTTGATAATTACGGCTTAGAATATTTTAACACCAGAGCAGTCACAGAATCGATAATATCACAGAACATTCCTTTTTACATTTTTGAGAGCAACCAACTCTTTCGAAACCAAAAATTACCTTTCCTTATGAATTCCTAAATAATTCTAAATTTCGAATACAATTAAATAACTATACCATAAGCTAGCCAAACTCAATAATTATACGATATTAATATTCAACACGCAGAAAAACTTGCTAACTCAACATTAAATCCTTAAAATACATCGAAACCAGAACAATCACAGAATCGATAACTTGCAAAACGTTTCATTTCCCTCCTTTGAGAAACCTATTGCATTGAAACTAAACACTGCACTGCAGTTTTCATAGTATTGTTAGTCATTATTGCAAATAAAATAATTACAGGATTATATTTTTCTATAAAATAATAAGTACAGGAAAAATATAAATATAACTTTAATTTCTTATTAACATCTATTTTCCTCTCTCTTATTTTAATGGCAAGTATTTAAAAATGTGTCTAAACTTACTTGAAATTGAAAGTGGCAATACTTGTAACAATTTTACAGGATCTTTAATTGTAAAGTAATGTTAATTTAATTGTTATGTGTAATTTTTCTTTTAAATGAGAAATAAATGTGAATAATTAACATCTTTTACTGTTTTAGAATAAACATATATCAAAAGAAAATAATTTATTTATTTTGTTTACATGAAAATTCGAAACAAATAACAAATTTACTGAGCAAGTTTCTCCAAAATACTATAGCCGATTGTTACATAATTCATGAATTGGTAAAAACAAATGGATGATAAATAAGAACTAAAACAGACATGTACATTTATGTGAAATCAAATGTCTTTCAGGTTTGGATAAGTATGCATTATCCAATTTTGAAAACTTGCATAGGATATCAAATAAATCTTTTTAAGATATTTAGTTGAATAAAAAAGCATCGATTCCAGGAAAAGGGAATTTATTTATATATTTTTTAAGAGTTAAATTTAATACTTTAAGATTATATATATAGTTAAGTTTAGGAAAGTAAAGAGAAATGAAAATTATCACCGTTAGAGTGGATTATAATTTAATGTTTTTTAAGAGTGCATATAAACAATTAATCTGAATAAATTAAATAATTTCGCTAAAAATTCAGAATTCAACAGTTTATAACTCATTTTATTTCACACAAATCAACCAGTATTTAGGTATAAATTTTGCTAAAAATTAACTGATAATTTTATATTTGTAATATAATTAAAAATACTTTCCATATTTTGTTATGTTCTAAAAATTTTCCTGTATATTGAAACTATAATTTATTAGAATTAAAGTCAAAAATAAATTTTCCATACAAATGCCATAATAAATCCCTAAAATATTTATTGAAAACATTTTTAAATATATTAATAAGTTAATATTCTGTTGAAATTTGATTGAATTATTATAAAATTATAATGCTCAGGGAGTATTTGGACTTTTTTTTTGTAAATAGATGTCTCTTCTATTTTAATACCATTATCTTCTTTATTGGCAATTAATGTACAACTTATATGAATAACTTATTGAGCATTCAATGAAATGTAAGCAAAATCAAAGGGGAAACAAAAGGAAACATACATCGTTAAACAAATTCGTCCTGATCTCTAATACATATACATAATCATTATTTAAAATTTAAAGACTAGATTTTCTTTTAAATTCAGTTTATACGTTATGTCTTATACGATACATATTTATTACCTCAGTTACTGAACAATCTGGAACCTGTTATTATTTTTAAATTGCGATTAAGAACAGAAATTTGTTTCGTTAATACTATTTGGTTAGTCTAATGACAAAATACTAAAACATTATTTATACAACTTTAAAAAAGAAGTAATAAGATAAAAATGTATTCTACAAAAATAATAAAAATAAATGTAAACATACATTTTTAATATGCATTTTTAAACATACATTTTTAATATGCATATTGTCTGCTCCAGATCTATGATATATAATTTTAATGAATTCGAAAGTCATTTGCAAAAATAATTCAAGTTTTAAATAAGTTATTTTTTGATGACATTGATGTACGTATAATTATTAATTTTTAATAATTTAGCATATTCTAGGAACATTGCGTAGCAATCCTATCATAAATAAAAAAAGATAATTTTATTATTAATTGAGGGTTTAATAACAATTATAACATATTCCTGTATATAATAATAAGAGCATAATGTCTTTTTTTTTTAATAAAAGATACTTTTTTCTGCATATAAGGGATATAAGCGGAATAAATTAGACCCTTAAAAATAACTCTTTTGCATGTTTCGTTGCAAGCAAATTAAATTTGTGAAATCGTTAAGAAGGAGAAAACACGAATTTTTTACTATTATTGTAAAATAGCGTTATTTTTTTTTCATTCACTCATAATAAGTTTTCAAAATTTGTTCAATGATTAACGATCTAAAGCATAGGTCCCCAAAGTGGTCCGGGTGGACTCCTAGGGGTCCATAGAAGACCACACGGGAGTCCACATAGATGTGAAAAGAAAACAGGGGTTCACAAGTTGTAAGTGGGGGTCCAGGAAAAATTTTCTGGTGTTTTCATAATAAAGAACAAACATTTTGGCTTGGATTTATCTGTCAACGTAGGCAGGTAGCATCATTCACTAGGTAGGAACTCAAAAATATTCGAGATACAGTTCAAACACAGAAATGAATAAAACAAAATAGATAATAGTGCAAGTGTACACCACATGTCGAGACTTACAAAGTGCCACCCATGCGCCATCTGATTAAAATTATGACTATATTTTGTTGTTGATTTACTTTACAGAGTTCCTTGTTGATTTCTTGTCAAATGTTGATTGTTTGTAATAATAAATGTTTATAATTTTGTATAACCACAAGTATTATTTTAATAAATAGAACACAAGTAAATGTTCCACGTTTTTTCCCTTCTTAACACCCCCCAATTTAGGGTGATATTTTTTAGGAGTTTTGGAAATACAGTAGAAATGCAGGAGCAGGGGTCTAACGAAAATAGTAAAGTTTTGAAAGTAGTTCATGAAAAAAAAAGTCTGGGAACCCATGACCTAAGCGTCAATGAATGAAGTTATAATGACAGAAATAAAAAAAATAAAATAAAACTATCCTTATCATACTGAGCTACCTTTAATCTGCTTTTACTATTTTATTTTATTATTATTTTTTTAAAATTTCGTTAAAGATCTCGGTTGTTTGTAATCTGATGGAAAATATAGAAAAAAATTTATGTATAAATGCTTAAACTAATAAAAAAAAATAACACAGCAATATTAAATCAGGATATCTTCTTAACTAGGAGAATGTTTGATAAAATTATGTCAAGGGTAACTTTTGTTTTATGATTGAAAGATTTCTGCATGTTTTTATATATAAGGCTGGAACTATATTCCCTTGTTTTTAAGTATACGCATATTTTTCCCGTTTCACAATAAAAAATATCTCCCATTTTTAGGTCTCTTAAAATTAATTTCATTATTTGGTGATTTGAAAAATGACTCACTTGCATATGATGAAAAATTTTACCAAATCTTCTTGCTTATATAATGAGAAAGCATTGATTCATTATTACCTGAATGTCCATGTAGCACTTACTTTTATCTCTAATGGTACTTAATTAAACACAAAATATTCAGTTAACAAAGTTAATGTTACAAAATTAATATTCCAACCTGACAAAAAAAATTGATGTTTGAATATTATAACAGGTTTAAGTTAAATTAAGAAATTATTACACAAAGAGGAATACTTTATAAAAATATTAAACAGTATAGTTATGTAACATTTAATTAGCCTATTTTAGAAAAATAAAACAAGTTTCTTAACATGATTATTACAGTTTATTAAAATTAAAAATGAATGTATGTTGCTAATACGCTTCTACCTTCAGATTTTTGTTTTCACTTTGGGAAAAATTTATCGAATTTTCTTAGTTTGGAACTATCATTTATGTAATTTTGCCTTAAAAATAAATAATTGATTGATTTAGAATTACATTATGTAAAATAATGCGTTATTTTAAAATATTATGTGAAAGCATATTAAATTACTTTTATAATGATTTAATAAGTAAGTATTCGAAGCCCGGTGGCTTAGTGGTAGCGTTTCACGCTCCCAAGACACAGATCCAAAGCTCTGGGTTGGGGAAGGTCGACTCAGTCTCTCATCCCATCAGTGGGTCGATAAACTGAGTACCAAGCATGGTTGGGAACTAAACAATCGGAGTTTCGCTTTAGGCTGACCACCTAATCGGGACATAAACTTCGCAGCCCATGGCCTCTTTGTAACGAAAACAGAGATGGGCACTGTAGGTAGACCAAATTGGCTGTCGTGCCACAGGAAGAGAGAGAAGATAGAATCTGGTTGTTTCTTATTATCGTAATTTCATCGAGGTATTAAGAGATCCACACATTTATGGTAACAAAATAAAATTTATTTTCAGAAAATAAAATATTTTTGATTTGACTAAAAATAATATGTTTTGAAACTTTTAAAACATTTCAGAGATATCGAAAGCTTTGAATTTTCTTAACGTCGTCTCCTTTTTCAAAATTTTATAATCAAACTATAAATTTTCCTGATCAGACTTGTAGTATGGGAACATTTAAATCCAGTTTCATTGTATAGTTTTCAGAAATGAAAAATTATTTTAATTTATTAAACATAATACATTACTAACGATGACATTGTGATATAGTTTTTATTTAATCATACAATCACAATAGAAACATTTAAGAATTATCATTATAATACACAATAATCATAGTTGAAGAAAAATAATATATTTTTTCAAGAATTCATACTTATTTTATAAGCCAAAAGAAAAAGCACAAACAGAAAAGGATTTTCATTTATTTACATTGAAATTCTTTGCTATATTCGGTTGATTCGAAATACAAATATAAAAAGTTGCGGTATTAATACATGTAAAAAAGTGGTATCTTAAAATAATAGGTTATATAAATGATTTTACTCATAAGGTAAATGCATATTATGAATAATGTGTATTATAATTATTAAAATATCTTCAGCACACAGTTATTTTAAGAATGATTCTTATATATTATTATTCACATATACATAAACATTAAAGTAAATTAATACTTTATAAATGAAAATTAAATTACCATATGTAATTATAATGTATAGTTTAAGTCACTTACTTTGCTCCAAGTATCAACAATTTTCAATAAATTTAATCCGCATTAAAAATATTTATGAATATATTAGATTAATTTATTCTTATGTACAAATTTAAAAACATATCAATATTTCATATAATGTTACAATTATATCAACCAATAAATATTTAAATATTGTTTTTAAACTCTAACTATTTTTTTTATGAAATAATAACTTTTAAAAGTTTCACATATAGTTGTTAAGTGTACAGTACATTTGAAATATGATATTATATATATATATATATACATATATATATATATATATATATATATATATATATATATATATATATATATATATATATATATATATATATATATATATATATATATATATATATATATATCAATGCATTAGATAGGCAACCAACGGAATTGGCAAAGTTGTATTGTAAATAATAACATTAAAATAATTTTCTCGTCAGATTATTTACTTTTTTTTATTATTTTTAAAATGTGGTATTAATAGTTTAACTTTTTAAATAATATTTTAAATGATTAAAATTTATTTTAAATGATTAATTTTTAATATACTTAAATGATATATTTTAAATGATTAAAATTTATTTGTTAATAGAGAAGGATAATTAGTATTTAGAATAAAATAGTCTAGTGAAAAAATTATTTATGTTTAAATAAAATAATAATTACTTATAAATATATATTTTGAATAAACGAAATAATTTTAGAATAATAACAATTTCATAAAAAAACAAGAATACAAATCAAGAAATGCTCATACATAATAACATTGCCAAAGAAATATATAAAACGTAAAAAATACTTACTTATCTTTAATTATTTTTAAAAATCCCTTCTTGAGTAATTACGATTTAAATTGTTAAAAAATAATAAATATCAAGAGGAAATCAAGATAAATTTACCTTTTATTAGTGTCGACACTTATTGGTGTCGATGATAACAAGAAGAGATCTCACTAACTTATAGAACTACTTGAAATCTCGGGAGTGAATGGCTTGCGTTGTTTTCGGAAAACTCAGCTTGCAAGAGACTTCTGCAATTGATTGGTTCTCACATAAAACCATGTGACACAGCGATATCCAATCCCAAGCACCACGCTAATGACGTAGTCCATGAAAGCTTTTGCAAAGAAACGTATTTTGTTTAAATACTTCGAATTCACGTATGTTAATTCAAGCGTTTTAAAATGTAACACTATTTAGATATTTTCTTGTTTTAGATGTTGTGATGGGATATCAAAATAAAGAATTCATAGAATAAAATCTTGGAAAAAAAAGAAAGTTTTAAATCTACTTGAAATCAAAATTTAAATCTCAACAAGTAATTAAATTATTCGAATTATTTTTATATAATTTATCTCGATTTCTTGGATTTTTGATGCAAACTATATGAAAATAATTTATTTTAAAACATTTTCACATGAAATATATCGAATATATTTTTGTGCATTTCTTAGAATTTCGTTACATACTACTATGACCTATCACCTAAGTGATTTGCAGCAAACATTGTTTCTTTTAATCTAAAGAAATAGGAATATGAATTAAAATAATAATATTTATATATATATATATATATATATATATATATATATATATATATATATATATATATGTATATAAATATATATATATATACATATATATATATATATATATGCATAATTTATAATATCTGTGAATAAATTGAGAAAACTTCTAATGAAAAGTTAAAATAATGTAGTTTTCGTTGGAAGAAATTAAAGCTTGTTTAAAAAATTAAAATCTGAATAGTTTAAAGACAAATTAATTAATAGAAATATAATTTTTAAAAATGTGTTAAACTGTTAGGTTCCCATTTTAAAATTAAAAGTATTGCTTAAAAAACCTGCTATTTGATATAGTTCTTAACTTACATTTAAAATTATAGGAAACTTATTTCAAATTGACAAATTGTTTTAATCATTTGTTTCTTATAAAAGCAGAAATTTTATAAATATCAAGAAGACATTTATTAGGATCAGAAAAATTGTTTTCTTCTTACTTTCACCAAATGCAAATAATTGGAAATATATAAAATAAATTTCTGTTCTGTATTTAATTCTGACTGGAAATATAAAATACGGCAATAATACATATGAAAATAATGAACACTATTTTTTAGTGAGGTTGACAGAAGATTTCATTTAGAAATAAACTTAATTAACAGTATACTAACTCTGACAATTATTTAGAGTTATACTAGGTAAAAATATAAATAAAGTTTCTACTATTAAAAATATAAAAATAAATATGCAAAATATTATTAAAATTAGAAACAGTATTTTCTCAAAAATTTAAAATGTACTATATAAATTGAAAACAGCAGTGAATCATTGTATGTAATTTCTAAAGTACACTACTGGCCATTAAAATTGCTACACTAAGAAGGCGACATGTTACAGACGTGAAATTTATAAGAAATGAAGAAAGTTCCGTGATATGCAAATGATTAGCTTTTCAGCGCATTAAGACAAATTATTTTAGCAAGCGCCAGTAGCGACACCTACATTGTGTTTAAATGAGGAAATTGTTCAGCCGGTTCCTTATACACAAATTGCATTTGAACGTTGTTACTTGGTGAAAAGTTCTTGTGATGCCTTGTGAAGAAACGGGGTCGTTTGGAAGACAACCAGTGTCTGCACGAACAGTTCGATGACGTTTGCAGCAGCATGGACTCTCAGCTCGGAGACCATGACTGCGACTTCCCTTGACGCTGTGTCATAGACAAGAGCGCCTTCAATGGTGTGATCAGCGACGAACCTGGGAGCACGAATGTCGAGACGTCAGCTTTTCAGATGAATCCAGGTTCTGTGTACAGCATCATGATGGTCGCATCCGTGTTTGGCGGCATCTTGGTGAACGCACACTAGCAGTGTGCATTCTTCATCGTCATACTGGCCCATCACCTGGCGTGACGGTATGGGGTGCCATTGGATACACGTCTAGGTCACCTCTTGTCCGCATTGACGGTGCTTTGAACAGTGCACGTTACATTTCTGGTGTGTTACGACCCGTGGCTCTACCCTTTATCCGAGCCCCGCGAAACCCTACGTTTCAGCAGGATAATGCTCGACCGCATGTTGCCTGTACTGTACTGACCTTCCTTGATACGGAACATGTTCGGCTGTTGCCCTGGCTAGCACGTTCTCCAGATCTTTCACCAATAGAAAACGTCTGGTCAATGGTTGCCGAGCGACTGGCTCGTCACCAAACGCCAGTCACTATGGTTGATGAACTGTGGCATCGTGTTGAACTGCATGGGCATCTGTACTTGTACATGCAATCCAATCTCTGTTTGACTCAATGCCCAGGCGTATAACTGCTGTTATTACTGCCAGAGGTGGTTGTTCTGGGTACTGATTTCTCAGGATCTATCCAGCCAAATTTTTTGAACATTTTATCACTTGTTATTTCTAGTATAACATATTTGTCCAATAAATATCATTTTGTTATCTGCATTTCATCCTGGTGTAGCAATTTTAATGTCCAGTAGTGTACATCTTCAAAAACAATTTAATTTCGAATATGGAACAAAATCCATATTAAACAATCGAGGAACTCACTCGTTTATGGAACACCCTTAGCCAACTTTGGTAGACCATCCTGAATCAATTACTGCAGATAATAAAAATAAACTTGCTTAGCTTATTTTAGGCGCTTGTGTCCTACATTATTTGTCCAAAAAGAAGAACTCCAACCAACCCATCACAATTAACGTATTGTTTCAATGGTACCATACAGAACTGTTTATTGATCGGTTAATCACTGAAAAAGCAAAATAGGTGCTCTAGACAGATCAAAATGAAAAAAGCAGTGGCTCTCACTAAATAAAATACCATAAAGTACTGCGAAGCCGGGTTTATATCCCAAAAATGAGCATCTGTGTGTTGTGTTCAGTATTTACAGAATTGTTAGCATTGAGGTGTTTTTAAACTTGGACTGACAGTTAATGCAGTCCTTTAATATAAAAATCAATTAAATTGAGTGTACCAATCTTAATCGAAAAATATATGGCTATTGTAAATAAAATGGTCGTCATTCCACCGCATTATAATGCAAAACTACACATATACAAAAGGAACGATGGGTATATTTACTGAACTGGAATGAAAGGTAATGACCCATCCGCCATACTCACCGAATACCACACCCTCTGATTTCGACATATTGCAATATCTACAGAATTTTCTTAGTGGTAACATTTTTGAAAATTTGATTGATTTCCAAAATCTTGAGTTATTTTCTTCCAATCCAATTTGTTTTTATCGCTGAAAATTGTCTCACTAAATCACTAAAGGTTGTTAATAGCGAGATTGATTATTTTATTAGTTAAAAA
The DNA here is from genome assembly GCA_030067965.1 of Latrodectus elegans. Classification (NCBI taxonomy): domain Eukaryota; kingdom Metazoa; phylum Arthropoda; class Arachnida; order Araneae; family Theridiidae; genus Latrodectus; species Latrodectus elegans. The sequence goes on along the minus strand of CM057820.1, from coordinate 25,693,785 downwards.
TAAAAACTTATTAAATATGCATTCCTTTGATCTTTAATCTAAAAAATCGAAAACTTTTCAGCTTTCTTAATACTTTTGTTAATTTAATATTCCCTCATAAAAAAGCGGTCCAATATTAAACGGTTATTCCGGAGGTTAAACTAGACATGGACAGATCAGCATATTTGTGTATTTGATTGATTCCTTTACTATAGACCACATAATCTTCTAATTTATAGTGTACTGTTGTGTAGATGCTCTAAAGTATATGCCAAAATATCTTTTGACTTTAAAAAGCAAAATCTGATATCTATGAAACCCTGCAGTGAATGACAAAGAGAGAAAATTTCAGAAATGTGAGTTCGTTCATGCGTATAATTAACCAAGAACTTCTGATAAATCTTGAGCCTGTGATATAGTTGCATGCAATTAAAGACCATGTGCGCACCACATGCATAGGATCCAGAACTGACTCAGCACATATTAATAAACCTGCCATAGTTAATATGAAAATAGTAATAGATAAAATGTATGGAATTCTTGTTGTTGTTATCCGTGGCACTTGAACAAGCCAAGCTATCTTTGCTGTCGGTTATGTGAATTTAAGTCAGCAGAGTGAATATTTCGTCTAACCAGAGCATTAGGTGAAAGTAGGACTCAGGTGAAGTCAAGCATTGCGCGAGGTGAAAGTACGACTTTATTCTAAGACTCCTTTGATAGATGGCACAATCAGACGGTCCATTCCCTCAACTTTGATACTGAATTGATTAATGAGTAAAATTTCTCAAGATCACTACACGCATGGCAGCTCCTCAGCGACTGTCTACGGGATTTTTGGTTCCACTGTTTTAATGAGCCCTTATATCGGTGTGTTTTTGATGCAATGGGAATCAAGCCCGCCCTTTTGTACAGAAGGAATTTTGATTTGGTTTGTTTGTCACTCAAAGGTGATTTTTTGCACACGAGGGCTAATTATACCGGGACCTACGGTTTAAAGTGGATTCCGAACCACTACAAACATCCATGCCCAAGGTGGGATTTGAACACACGAACTGTTGAACCGAAGTCAAGAGCGCTAACCATTCGGCTGTCAACTCAGCCCCAAGACGAAGAAACGATTGTATGAACCTTAATCTAGGTATGATACGCCTTCCGGATGGAATGCCTCATCAAAACCTGATTAATCATAATTGGGACAAATTTTCTATGTTTTAACGGTAGATGTCGTTTTCATAGCTTTAACATAAAGTACATTGGATCTTGGTTAGAAATACATACCGTATATGAAGGGGAAAAGTTTGTTTTTATCCAAATAACCTGTTTTCCAATGATTTAATTATAGAATTATTTGAATTTTGTAACCGACCCCTTCAATAGGATAGAAGAAATCACAATACTTGTAACTAATTATTTCGCTCATTTTTATCATATAAAAGAAATTTTTTGTTCAATTTGTTAGGGAAAGGTCTAAATATAACCATATAGGGACACGGAAACAAAATAAAACAAAATAAAATTTATAAATTTTGCAATAACAAATTTTTAAATGTAAAAACAATATATGAAGTTTCCTTTTATTTGAAAATTTTTACAACCAAAATAATGTCAAAAACTAAAGATTTGCGAGAAAAAAAAAGACCAACATAAAGCAATTATCTTATACCCTGTAGACACATATTCTTTCTTTAATCATCATTTGTATTCAAAAATAAAGAAACCTTTATTTTTTATTTTCTATATAAAGCATAAAATATGTTTTAATCACTATAGGTAAACTTTATTTGATCACAATTAAATGTTGTAATTATTTTAAAATTCAAATTCAGTAAATCTATATACTGAATACTAATTTTTCAACTGTTGAGAGAGAACTCAGTTTGAAAATTTTGATTAAAGTAATTAATTAATAAATATATCAATGTTTCGTAAATAATATTTAAATTGAAGATGTTAAGTTTAATAAGACAATTAAAACTATAGTTTTAGGTATGCTGCACATATATGATTTTTCTTGATTTTTTGAAAATGTAAAATATGGATAACAAAATCCAAACTTTCTTTATGTAAAGTGCAATCTAATTTTTTGGATTGTCATAGGAAATGTGATTGTATTCTAAACTGAGGTTTTGCTGTTGATCATCAAACATGTCTCCGAGAATACTCTTTTCCGGAACACATCTTCATTATTTTTCTTCATTCTGCATCATCTTCATTCCAAAGGATTTGTTTTCATATCATTTACGGAAACAAAAGTACGAAAATTCAAACTATTCCTGTTACATACATTCTAAAGCATTAATTTTAATATTTAATAGATAATATTTAAAGCTTATTTTGATAAATTACTGCCTCAGAAATATATTTGACTGACTATTACTTTCTTTTTTAAATGTGCATATCATTTGAAAATTGAATTAATTATTAAATCTTTAATATAAACATTTTAGAAATTAATAATATTATTCGACAAAATGCTACGTAATACTGAAAGTATTTGAAATAATAATAATGTTTGAATAAGTGCACAAAAGACAAAATTGGAAACATAGTGACAGAACTTTTTTAAAGAAATTAATCCAAAATATTTTTTAAATAATTTTAATTCACTCCTGTGATACAGATAATTAAATAAAATCTACATACATTCTTATATAAAATCTGCAATGAGTAAATAAGTTAAGAATGTTTTAAAGAGCTAAAATTGTTTTTCTGTGCATATATTTGTACATATAAATATGATTCCACTTATGTTTATTATATTAAAATTTAATATAAAATAATTTTAACTTTAATTTAATTTTAAAAGGTTATTTCTCATATAAATTTGAAACTGTTTCCATCAATTTTACGATGTTATAGTTTATATGATATTTGCAATGTTTTAGATTATAAATATTACATTCTAAATCAGAGTCACAACAAATAACATACTATTTCTGCATTTAAATTTGCCTATTCAACAAAATGCAATCATATATTTCAAACCATTCTTAGTGTTCTTAATTTAATAATATTTTTCTCGCATAAAAATAAGTTTTGAAAAATTTCGTTTTTAATTTCTAGTAAGACATCAGATTTATGACAAAACACTTAGCAGTAAATAAATAATAAAATTTTTTCTAATGATCATTACCGGTTGTTATTTTTATTTACCAAGTTTCTTCATGAATTATTGTTTAAGATAAAAAAGGAACAAGAAAATGAAAGATTTTAAGAATATGTTTTTACATTTTAAGTAATTTGACATTTCGAAATGCATTTATTGTTAATTAGAAGATTGTAAAAAAGTAGAGATATTATGGTTTTTAAGAAACAATTTTAAGATTCTATAACAATTGTTATATGATACACTGAAATTTCAAGTGCCATAAAATAAATAATGGACAGAAATTGGAAAATCGCAAAGAAACTGCTTTCATTGAATTAGACAACATAAGCTAAACATTTGATTAATTTAGCAATTCCAACCAAATTATTATAATGCGTTTGAATAAAAAAAACTCTTATTTAAGTAAATTTTAATTCATTTAATTGAGATTCTATCCTCACAATTAGTGTATGATTAAACTGAAGTACTTTATTTGCAAAATATGTTATTCGATGCATAATAATATTACAAAAATTATGAATTAATTTACATATACTTAAATTTGTTCGAGGAAAAAAATAAAGTTAAATACTTTTCCTTTCTATAATTTAAGTTCATTCAAAATGAAACTTAAATATTTTGCATACATTACAAATTAAAATTACCTAGTTATAAAATGAAACCTTTTGATGAATATATGAATTTTATATAATTTATTTGTAAGATTTTCTTATAAATTTGACTGATAATATATTCAAAGATTTTTTTGCACAAAATTATTTACTAAATTTTTAATGGCTATTCTAATAAATACTTATATAAGTATATAAAAAAAATGAAACTTACACATATTTTTTCAATTTTATGATACTTATAAGCAAACCTGCAAAATTTTAAGACTATTACATTTAAAGATATAAAATTTTAATAAATATTTCATATGTCTGAAATGAAAAGGCAATAAAATATGAAATACATTTTTATGAAATAAAACAATGCATTATATTTCGCATGTATAATATCTTCACGAAAGTAATTGTATGTAAAATATTTTCAAGAATATTGTTTTGAAAAATGATTCTAACCATTAAAATATCTGTATTCATTACAAAACATTCATTATGATTATTAATATGCATGATAAATTCTTATGATAAATGTAAATAATCATTAATTTGAAACTGGCATATAAATTAACATAATTTAAAATTTAAATCGATAGCAATTAAATTACATTCATTTAAAATATCATTTAAATAAAAAAACATTAGTTATATGATTATTTTTAGATTAAGTACTTTTTAACATTCCTAATTATTTATGTTTTCAAATTTGGTTTTATAGAGAAATAATTTCACTAGTTCAAAGAATGGTAAATATAATACTCATAAAATATATAAAATGTTTAACATTAATAATTATACTCAAAGAAATATTTTATTTATATTTTCTTTCTTAAACAAAATTTCTTAATTTAGTACAAAAACACACACAAAAGGTAAGAACCTCTCATAAAATGTATATCACAATGTACAGGCTTTTTTTTCCATATATCTCTGAAAAATAAATCTATTCTTTAAATTGATCAAGATTTAATCAAGCAAAGTGCATTCGCTTGATATTTATTAATTCCTGTGCTCTTTTCTAGGCATTTGTATAGAAATAATAATGGATATTCAACAATATAATGCATGTTTAAGAGAAGTATTGGTGATAATATATATGCAGAGGAATTTAATATAAGATATTAAATTTTACTTTTCATTAATACATGTACTTATAAAATACTGATATTAATAATTTGCTACATTTTAATGAAGGCAATTCTTTTTTAATGCAAATAAAAATTTATTGAATTTTGAAAAATGTTAAAAATATGAATTTGTTAATATTAATTTATAAACATAATATGCAAGAGCAATTTAAAATCTAATTATTGATATATTTTATAAATTTTCTCGAGTACGTCGCAATGATAGAATATTTTCCCTAAAACCGACTAATATGTTTTAACGGTATCTTAAAATTTGTCTTCTTGCAATTAATTTATAATTTAATATTGCTTAAAAACAGTAGGAAAATAAAATGTATTTTTTAAATCTTGTAATTTTTTACTTTACCATAAAAAAGGATGATGTGTAGAGAAATTTGGATATGCTAATGATTAGTTAGTTATTAAAATATAAATTGTCTTTTTTAGATATATGTTTCGCAGAATTAATTAAACTATTATTATTCAAAAATGATTTTAAAAAAATGAAAATCGAATTAAAGTTTATATATTTTTAAATTTTATCATAATAAAAACATGATTATGCAATTTATTTTCACACATGTTAAGATTCTACAGAATTTCGAAACGTACTTTCAATGTTAGCTTAGTCAGAATTTATTTCTGAATATTTGAAATTATTTCAATTAAAATATTGAATTATTAGAAAAATATGGAAAAGAAATTATTTTTAAACTTTGTAATTCTTAAGTTATATAATAAAAATTACAGTTTAATTGGTTATAGCGTTTAAAGATAGTAAAGGATGATATTTATAAAGTTACTAAAGGATAATATATATGATTGTTAAGTACTTAAAGTTTAAGGTTACTAAATAATAAATTATCAGTTAGTCCAAAAGTCTTGCAATTACAATATATTAAAAATATTTCAATGCATACTGAAATTATTTTGTAAAAAACACTAAGCAATAAAAATTGTTTTCACTAATAATGGAAAATAAAAAAAAAAAATACAGAAAATTAATTTAAAGTGTTTCTTTCCTAAAGAAAATTACTTGTAGAAAATAGCAGTTTAGAACACAATAAATTGTACACCGTAAATTAAGTATTTCAATTTAAAAAGGAAAATTAGTTTAGGAAAGCTTAGACGAAAACTATTTTCAGAGCAAAAAATATTCAAAACTACAAAATGATGAAAAATCTAATTACTGTAAAATTTTTTAAATATCTATTTTAGAATTATTTAAATTATAATTTTATGACTCTCAACAAATATTCATTTCAAAGGTAGTTAATTATTTTAAACTATGGCAGAATAAAAACATTGCATTTTCTAATTAGAGTAATGGGGATGTCTCCAGATTAGAAAGAAAGTTTTAATATTCCTTTTCCGAAATATTTCATTAACAGTAATCTGGTCAAAATAATTTTAATATAATTTTGAAATAGTTAGTGTTATAAAATTTATTTTCTAAAAATGAAACTCATTAGTTTAATCAAAATCACCTTTGCTTATAATCGTAATGACATTAACACAATTCTGTTTCAACATTATTTTTATATCATATTAACCTATTTATTTGCGCGCGCGTTGACGCATATCCATATTACTATTTTATATTTTATTAACAACGTGAAGTTCTGGAAAATAAATACTTCATTTACAGCAAATGGTGAAATTTTTTGTGACTCGTTAAAACGTTAAAGAACCTCTCTCTTTCTTGAACTATTCGCTCCAACTGCTAAGAAATATCCAGGTGAAAAGACTAATTTTGAAGATAGATTACTCTGTTGAGACCTCTATTTACCTCTGCTAATATATACAGTCACATAAATACTAGTTTTCCTTTCCAACCCATCGATGTTGAGGAAACCTTTATGAGCCACCATACATTTATGCATTCTCATTTCCTTTTATTATATATATATATATATATATATATATATATATATATATATATATATATATATATATATATATATATATATATATATATATATATATATATATATATATTATATATATATATATATATATATATATATATATATATATATATATATATATATATATAGCTTTGATTTCGTATGAATTCATGTAGATAGATATTCTGCAATTAATTTTTATTTTTTATCACTTTAATATTATGGACACAATTTCTCAAATGATATTTCACGTAAAATTAACTGTTTCTATCTAAACGAGATTTTACCAGCTTGAATGATCCCAATGAGAAGTTTTGATTTCTATTTTTATATATGGAACTTATGTTTATAAACACAATTTCTAATTAATAAATTTAAAATTGTAGTTAATTGCTAAAAGTATTCAGAAATTTTGTATTCATCTATAAACTAATACTAATCAAAAATGGCAATTTTTCTTCTAATTTCTTTGTAACAAACTTGTATGTTAGCAGATTTAAAATATTTATCATTCTGTCTGATTTACAAAATAAGAGAAATGAACACTTTAAAATTTCATGATAAATTGGTGGCTCTTTTGGGAAACATGATAACATTCTTTAATTTTTCATGAGAATGAAGACAAAATTTCTGGAGTACATAATTCATGAATACTCTCATTTCCAAACAATAATTTTCAAATAATTTCTTGGTAGCAATCTCAAACATTAACGTGGGTGGAACTTCTAAGAAATTATTTGGATTTTCTTAGTGATAAATTATTTATATATAAGGTAGAAAACTATTTATACTAAATATATCAATTCGCCTTACTAGAGTTACTTCTAAGTTTTTTTTTATGTATGTCTCAGTTTTTTTCAATAATACACATTTACAGGCTTTTCTTCATTTGGAATAGTTTGAAGAATATTATTGTTCTTGATTTCATATAATTTCACATTTGAACTACTTATAATCGTATAACATAAAAGTTTCCCAATTATTCCTAAATATAGCAAAATTCTTATTTTTCTTTTGCAAAAAAATTAAACTTTTCTATATCTAAAAACGTACATATATTTAAAGCAATAAGACAACATTTATACAAAAAGATATGACTTGATATTATGAGTAAATCTATTTAAACATCATTTAATCACATTTTTCTTAATTTTACCTTTTATAATCAAATTCTCAACACACTTTTCAATAAACTTTATATACATTAACAAATTTTCTAAAATATATTTTGAAAAAAATATTTAACTTTTTTCTTAATTATACATTTCTTCCAGTAATCAAAAATAATTACTAAAGATATCATCACTTTTTGTAATATTTCTTAATATTATTATACATTTCTTATTATATATTTACATAACTCCTTATTAATTAGTTGAGTTATCTTTCTGAAGGTTTCTAATACATAAAGAATAAGGAATAGATTTTCGTTTTATTAAAGTTTTGTATTACAATATAGTGACATGTAGGATTTTCATTATGCCAATATAGTAAATACTTGGAATATTTTTTTCGCTCAAAATAGGTAGGTATAACGTTAAATAAAACTAAATTGTTAAGTGTTTTAGTGAATTCATTATCTTTTTAAGCATTTTACCAATATTATTTTAAGGAAATTATATATTTTATTTGAAAACAAACATATGACTATAAATTTAAAATAATAAAACCATTTTATCATTTTCGCTTTGATTTTTATTATGAGTTTTTTTACTTAAACATTTTATAAATGTCGTTCTGAACTAAGCCATTCTGATTCATAATCATTAAAGAAGAGTTATAAGCCTTACTTATATTAATTTATATTTGAAAGTACACTATTACCCTTAACTATAACTTTCAGTTATTTCTTCTATTGGATTTTTTATTGCTTTTCTATGAATAATTTAAGATTATTATTCAATATATGTATAAAAAAATGATGAAATTTAAGATTAAATGATAATAAAAAATTATTTTTATTACCATTTAAAAATTTTATTTTGTTTAAAAATAAATTAAAACATTGTATTACAAACTAATTAAAACAAAATTCCCTTGCCATATAAAATGGTATGATTTTTATAATAATTTTACAAAATTAATCACAACTAATTTTCAGGCTTAAATTACGTTGCTTCAAATTTAGATACTTAAAGTATTCATTATGCTGTTAAACTTCACCAACCAATTCATTTGTAAAATATATATCCATTTGATTATATGGATCTTCCTTATTTTCCTGAAAATTTGCAGTAAATTCCTCGAGTGCCATAAAGTGTGTTGGTGATACAAATTTCCAAAGTAATGATAAGTCTTTACATCATTCAATCTAGCATTTTAGAGCAAATGGTAATTAATTTTAATATTACATTTCAAATGAGCACGAAATACTTAGTAAGTACATGTGTCATGCAAACTGGGCATTTGGAAAACTTTCATGTCTTAACTAATTTGTTTGAAACCCTCATTCTGGATAATAAATTGTCATATGAAGAAGGAATTTATATATTTGAATTCAATGACCTAAGAGCATCTCAATTCTTTTCGAAAAATCTCTTAAAGGATGCATTTATTTATTTTATTTTAGAATGATAACCTATATTAACTAATGTTTCTTTTTATGGAAATTACAGAAAATGCTTATGAATCTTTTAAATTTAAATAATAATAATATTTTATTCCTTTGAAAAATCATACTTTTTAAGATAATCTATTAATTAATGAATAATCACATGTTTGTATTAAATAATGTATCAAAACATACAATGAAATTTCGTGTTAAAGAGTAAATTTAATTTTTAATTAATTTACATAAAATTTTAATTCAATGTTAAGGAAAAAATATAGCTATATTAGCAGAACGTTCTAACCAACAGAAATAACGGGCCAGTCAAAATATAGATATATGTAAATATAATAAAATTTATATAGTCCAAAATATCTTAAATATTTTTAGGATAATATTTTTGATCCTTTACTTCTTGCAATATTTCTCACATGCTGATATTTTGAGGAAAATATTGTGCTGAATTCGTTAATTTGTTTTAAAAAATATTTTCATTTATTCGTGACAGAATTTTAAATTAAATATTAGAATCGAAATATTTTATTACAAAATGTGCTAGATATATTTGAAGATAGTTTTAATTAATCTTTACCTGAAATTATTTAAAAACAAAATTTTCAGTACATAAATGAAAACAATTTATTTTATCTAACGTTGTAGGAATTAAATTATTTTAATATGTTTAAATATAGTAGTGTGTATGTCGATACATACCATAAAAGTAAAAGACAAATTGTAAAATATCATCTCCTATAGTTTAAGTTAGTACAAAAAGCCAGAAAAAAACTGGCAAAAATATAAATAAGTAAGAATGTACATTAAAAAAATCATATGTTTTGATATTAAGAATATTACTATTAATATAATTTAAATATATTTTATCCTGAAAGATAAAAATGTTATAAGAAAAATTAAATGGATGCATCAAGTCTTAGTTATTTGTTTCTTAAGCATTTACTGAAAATAAACATTTCTTATACGTAACAATTTTTATAAATTGGTAAACAGTTTTTGAATTAATTAAATATATAGCACTGCGTATATCCACATTGATTATAAATTATTTTATTACATTACAAAATTATCCTACAAATTTATTATGTACATATGTTATCCTGTAGATTAATAAAGAATTTAGAAAAAAAGAGTAGTAATTGTAATCAATAGAGAATTCATAGCTTAAAAATAGTTGCTAAATTTTATTTAAATGATCATCTCCTAGGACCTATTTCAAATAGAGATAATTTAAGTATTTTGTTTTAAATTTTATAAACAAGAAGATGTACATAATACACAATTTGTATATTTTGACATAAAAAACTGTGTCTGTTCTTTTTTTCAATCATTTTTCAAATACTTAGATGTTTCAGAAAAATTAATTATATATATTATTAATTATATATATATTAATTATATATAACATTAATTATATTTATATTTTATTTTTATGGGATATACCTAAAATAATAAAATTTAGAAATTATAAACTTTGTAGCTTATGTATTATTTAATTAAAACTTATATTGTTTATCCAATATCCAACACGAAAATTATAAATTTTAGAGGAAATAAAAGTATATTTATTTTGTTTTTAAAATCTAGAAAAGTTTTTCCTTATTAATTATTAATTTTAACAACATCAATTTTTTTGTTAGCTCTTAATATAACATAAAAAATAATGATTTCAGTATAAACTTTATAATTTAAAAAAAATAAATAATTTTTTATGAAAATATATCAAAATATAGCCAAGATTTCGTTAATATAAAGAGCATTATTACTTATTTTGTGATGAAATTTTAGACAATTTTTATTAAAATTTACTTTTTTCTCCCGTCATTGTTTACAATAACTTTCAAGTGTTATATTTTTCCTCTTAATATTTATATCACAGAAAAAGATTAAAATTTGAAAGAAATGAAATAGTGCTTTTCCCTCTTAGATACACTTCCATCAAATATGTTTTTCTGTCATAATTGACATATAATACCAAACTTGAAAGAAAAGTAATACTGCAATATTAATTTTTTTCAAATTTTTCCTTTTTGTCTTGCTTGATTTTAAATACGTTAATAATAGTGTAAGAATCACAAATATTTATTTTAATTACTCGGGGCAAAACTTTTATGCATTTTTTAATTCATAGATATTTTAAATAACTTCCATAACAAACAGCAAAAGCGCGAAGAAAGAAGAAAACATTTATTTTTACGAAGCACAATGTATTTTTTTTTCTGTTTCTTATAAAATCATACTTATTTATTAGATATAAAAAAATATTTTTTGAAATTTAAAGCTATAAATCAATGACATAATATTAGATAAATTGTAGTTTTTCATTTTATATTTTAAAATGATAACTTTAATTTACAATAGAGGGACATTTCTATAAAAACAGATATATGCATTATGTTTATGATAGTAAAAACATGTTATTCATTTTATTTATTTAAAAAAATATAAAAAAATACAGAACAAGAAAAAAAAGAAATGTGTAAAGTTAACTAAATTTAAATTTCATTAAATATTTAGTATTTATTCGTAATTAAACTACTATGAATTTTTAAGAACGTTTGACTGATAACATTTGGAATGTCTAGAGAATACGAAGAATATATATAATTACATAAAAATACCAGTCTTGTAGATTAATTTGTATCGCTATGTTGCTTAAAATTTGTTAAATGAGGTAATTAATAATGCATTCACATTTATTAATTATGACAAAAATGTAATGCAAAATTACGATGGAGAACTTTTTTATAGAGTTAAATATTTAATTAAAAATAGTTGCATAAGAAGTATATATATTTAGGTATTCATTTATGAGTTTTATTTTTGAAATATAGAAAAATCTTTTTATTTCTAATTTTTAAGTTTAACAAAAATATTTTTTTTTATAATTGAATTATTTTTCTGTATTTAGAAAATATTTTACGTAAGACTTTTCATGAAATATTTGAAAAAAAATTACGAATGAATATTAATTTACAAAGTTGTACTAAATATATAAGGCCTTTTGTGTAACATTATGAAATATTTTGCATTTATATTTTAATTCCTAGAAAAGCTTTGGAAAGAAATGAAGAAATGAAAATTCAGAGTTTTTAATAATTATTTTTCTTAATTTGGAATCACACACAGTGCAAAAATGTTTATAAAGTCAATACAAAAATGCCAGTGAATATTTGCTAAAACAATTAATTTATTTACATTTATTAATTTTATATATATATATATATATACAGGGTGTCCACTAAGGTCCCTTGCCACCCTCTTAACTTCGGAAAGACTGCTGCTATATTCATAAAAGTGGTATCTAGGTATAGTAAAGCACCCATGTGCTACTGAATAAAGCAGACTACAGCGCCTCCTGGTGGAAAACAGCGGAGTTAGCATTCCTATTTCGAAAACGGAACGAGGTAGAAAGAAAAAGTAATATACAAAATTGTTGAGAATCCTCGATTTAGTACAAAAAGATACATTGTAGGCATTAATGTGAAAAATATAACAGTTAAAACACGCATTTATTGTTTCGTGCTGTGATGTCACAAAACGGTCTAAGAAAGAAAAAAAGAAAATAATTATAATGATATACTTTATTTAAGGTGTTCAAACTTCTCACCGTTAATGCACATTTGGATCCTCGCTTGAAGATTACGTTGCACACGTTGGAACACGCGACCACAATTCGTCGTTTAATGTCCTTTTTGTGGATTTTGTGCACATTTTGTGATGCACATTTTGTGGAGGGGTCGCATACACCTGCTGTTTCAAGTATCCCCACAAGAAAAAGTCCAGTGGAGTCAGATCAGGAGAGCGTGGAGGCCACTCTTCGAAACCACCATACCCTAGTATTTGGTTGCCAAATTCTTTGACGAGGTTCTGCTTCACTGGAGATGTCTTGTGAGCAGGCGCGCCGTCATGTTGAAACCATGGATTTTTTAAGATTAAACAACAGCAAGTTCTCCACAAAATAGGGTAATAAATTCTGTAGCAATCGTAAATATTGTGCACCCGTTAGCGTGCCATTGTAGAATATTGGGTCTATCAGCTTGCTATTGTAAATTGCACACAAAACGTTAATAGCATATCGCATTTGATGTTGAACGTCGACGAAATATTTAGGATTTTCCAGGACCCAGTAATGGGAGTTTTGCCTATTGTACATACCATTCCGTAAAAAGCATGTCTCATCCGTCCACATTATATCTGCCAAGAATGTTGGCTGGAACCGTATCTGATTCATGACGAAGTTGCACCATTTATAGCGTCGCTCGGCATCTCCGTCCATTAAAACCTGTTCAGGCGTTGGTCGGTATGGATGAGCACCTGATTCGCTTAGGATTTTTCAAACCTGACGTTTGGAGAGACCACAGTGTTGACTGATCTCTCTTACGCTGCATTTCCGATATGCGAGTGCACATACTAATACCTCATCCGGTTAAACTTGCCGTCCTACCTTAGCTGATCTGCCACATCAAGGTTGACTAGTAATGCAACCTGTCTCCCTTAAACGTTTTACAACAGTTAGGATGGTTTGATGAGAAGGAGAAATTCGGGCTTGCAGGGCAACGTTGGCGGTACAACCTTGCTGCTGATCGTGCCTTGCGTCGACATTCGTCGTACAGTAAAACCATCTCACAAAACTTAATTTTGGAATACTCAGCCATAATCATGTGCATCAACTTACTAAAGCCCTAAGAAGATAACTCTTTTATAGCTGTCTCAGGTGAACAGGGTGACGTTTATTACGTATTTGCATACTGCATTCAAAATGTTGGAATTATTTTTAATACTTCCGTTCTTCCCATTACGAAATAAAAGTAAAAAATTTATGTACGTAAACGATTTTTTTTTAATTATGCACACGTACGATGATCTATGCTACAGCACGAAACAACAAATGCGCGTTTTAACTGTTGTATTCTTCACATTCATGCCCACAAGATATCGTTTCGTACTAAATCTAGGATGCTTTACAACTTTGCAAATCACTTTTTCGCTCTATCTCGTACCGTTTTCGAGAAAGGAATGCTAACTCCGCTGTTTTCCACCAGTCAGCGCTGTAGTCTGTTTTATTCAGTAGCGCATGGCTGCTTTACTATACCTAGACACCACTTTTATGAATATAGTTCAAGCATTCCGAAGTTAAGAGGGTGGCAAGGGACTTTAGTGGACACCCTGTATATATATATATATATATATATATATATATATATATATATATATATATATATATATATATATATATATATATATATATATATATATATATATATATACATATATATATATATATATATATATATATATACATATATATATATATATATACATATATATATATATATATATATATATATATATATATATATATATATATATATATATATATATGTGTGTGTGTGTGTGTGTGTGTGTGTGTGTGCATTTTGTATACCTTCTTTTCCAAAGTTTTTTCATAAATTATTTTACTTCTCGATAAATGCAATTGTAATTAAATTTCAAAATTTATGGAATAAATTAAACTTTGTTGTTACCGTTGATGTATTTATTATAGGAATCCAAACTATTAAATACTAACATGGGGAAAAAAAGTTAACCAAAGTTAGTTTTTCTTTTTAAGTATTACACTTTTCGGTTAAATGTATTACAAAAACAAGACCTTCTGTATAACAAAAGATACAAATAACATTTCCATTAAGATAAGGACCTCATTTTTTATTTTAGAAATTATATTGAAATATTAAAGGGAATTTTTATGAAACATGTGAACATTTTTCCTCAAAAGTGGGGAATTAACATAAAAGAAGATGGTGAGTCATTTACATATGACAAAGAACAAATACTCTGTTAACCATGATGTTTATTGATAATGTATATGTGATTATATTTATAGCTGGAAAAAATATCCTAGCATTTATGCATTCTATATCTGTGAATAATTCAGAACTTTATTATTCTGGAAGTTTCAGTATTTAAAATTAGTTAAATAAAATCATTTTATAATTAATGAAATTCAAATTTTACTCAAAAACATGAATTAATTATATTTTTGTTTGTTCGTGCACTGATCAGATTTCATAATACCAAACATGCTATTAATGCTATTATTGTAAAAGAAATTATAACCATCAAACAAAATAATAACTTCTACTTTTACTTTCTTATTTTTTTGCTGTTCTGTATTTAAACAACACTTGTTATACACATGTAGTAACTGCTAATGTTAAATATGATGAAGAATATTTTTATTATAAATTGTGTACATTTATTAAATAGTACTTTCATAAATATTCCCAACCCACACAATTTTATAAATGCAATTTCTTACTTTTGTAATCGTTTATGTATCTAAAGAGATACTGAGATACTCATAGTTGACTATTTTTATATAAAAAATAAGTAAAATGTTACAGAAATATTCACAAAACAATAATTAGAAAATTATGTATTTTTTCCAATTGAGAATATTAATAAAAATTTAATTCCTAAATAAAATCTACATAAAAATATTTAAATGACATCAGATTTTAATCGTGTATTCGATGTAAATCTTTTATCGAATTAAAAACAATTTATGCTATTTTGCCTCGTATTTGTAGATGCAATATTTTAAACAATAGTTATTTATTACAATATTGACTGAATAGTTTATACCGTTAGTTTCTATGTCTCACTATTTCTATAGAAATTTCCACTTCACTAACAAATAATTAAGAAAAACTTCTTTTTACAATTATTTATTTAAATTTGATAGAGAAATTAGTAAAGAATTGGGTATTATTTCCATTAACATATTTTCAAAAAGGAGATTCTCTTTTAATTTTTTATTTTAACCTTAAATTTTAATTTTTTATTTTAACCTTAAATTTTAACCTTAAAGATATACTTCATAGTACATTAACTAATAAACTTTTTATAAAAATGTTAAAAAATGCACTATATGATGTTGCTGTAAATGAAACTAAAAATAAATTTCATCATTCAAGGTGAAACATTGTTTCCTCATTAGGATTATTAAGATAATAATACTGTAACAAAGTAAAATAAAATTCTAATCTAAGAAATTAGGTCAAATTATTCTTAAATATAGTTTAACATAATTAAGTAGGATTTTCAATAACGAATTCCGAAAAGAAATGTATTTTGTCAATAATGCTACTTATAGTTTAATTATGAGGAATTGTAATTTTCTAAATTAAATTTTAATAAATTTTACTTTATTTTTGGCTAATAATTTTAAATGACACATTAAAATATGACTTTATATAATGGAGGAATATTATTTTACTTTAATATATAATTATACAAAATTTAATTACTAATGTTGATTTGAAGTTTTTTTATTTCCACTATTCAATGCAGCAAGTAAAATAATAGAATTTTCCTTATAAAACTGAATTGTATACTAATAGTATTAATGATTAATTAAATCATGAATTTTTATTCATCAATTTACTTGAAAAAAACTTTAACCATATTAAAATAAAAATTTATAAATTGCATTACACAATTAATACGTGAAGAACAATTATTATTTATTAGTTTTAAAGGAAGAATAATTTATTTTAAGGAACTTTTTGTTAATAAAATTCTAAGCCTAATAGTAAATCATGACCTAAATTAAAAGTATGTATTGTACGAAATAGCTCAGAAAGTCAAAAAGTTTTTCCAGTTAGGATTTTATTTAATGATTATTAATCATTTAATATAAGTCTTGATACAAAATAATTTAAAATGAAAATTATTAAAAGTGCAACTTATTATTCTAAAGTACAGTTTTTTGCAAAACTAATTGCTTGTTTGCCATTTCACTTTTTATGTACAAACTATAAATTATTAATGATTTAAAACTTACATTTACTGAAAGTTATTTTAAAATAACTTTGAGTTGAGAAATTCTCAATTTTGTTGTGTCAGAGATGCTTCCAATTATATAGAATACCAAGTTTCTTACTAAAATTATTGTTACTTTATTTATCAAATTTATGTGCTCATTTTATTATACACTGTGAAAGTACATTTTTATAGAATAATTATAAAATTTCATCCTCTTACCATATATATTTATATTTTGCTGACTTAAAAAAATCAAATTTAATAATTTCGAGATATTTCCGGTCGAGTTGTTTTTAATTTTTTATACAGGAAACCCTCAATGTATTTTTATTTTTTAAATAGAAATTCAGAGAAATTAATTATGTTTTCTCCAATTCAATTCAATGTAATAAATAATTTATTAAATCATGGAGTAAATTAATAAAAATAATCAATGAACATTGCCAAGTATTTATCATAGATGTTTAACTAATTTAAAAGGAAACTTAACGATTTTTCTGGCAGTTTTTTTAAAGTAATTTAGATTTGGAATTTCTAAGTAAAAGTAATTATACATTCCTCTGAAGTTAATTTATATGCATTAAATATAAGATATCATTCATTTGTCCTGTATGTTTTTAAAATGATAATTAATTTAAAGAAAAGAAAATTTTCAAGAGATTTTTTTTCAGATTTTATATTATTTAAAAAGAATAATTGTTAATCAAAAAATGTTATATGATTCATTAAATAAATTTTTATACAAATATGATTTTTTTTTATATTTATAAGTTTAAAATATTTCATCATCATTTGAACTATGTTAGTATTTTCTTTCAGATTTATATTTTATTTTATTTTCAATCCTGTAGAATAAAAATAATGAATTGTTAAAATTTAAAATTTATTTTGAAAATTGAAATTTACTCATATTTTATTAGAATAAGTTTAATTTTGAATAAAGCTTTCGTCATGATCAACGAATAAATAAAACCGCTCACTGTTTTCATAAAACAAAATATCCTAATTTATTCAATACTCTAAACATAACAATGATCTGTGTAACAAGACATACGGAAACACAGTTCCTGTTTTTAAATTAAGTTTACAAATTGGTATTTGTATATTGCAACACTGCATGATTATAATTTGATAAAACACGATTGAAATTTATACAGACAACTTTGAATCAAAGATTTTCGTAAAAGAAAAATAATTATAAAACCATAGTTTTACGTGATTTTCATTTCTTACAGAGGTGTTCAAAATTCTGCAAGATAACAAAATTCTGCAAGATTTAGAATTTTTTCAATGATAATGAAAAGAAGTAGTATATATTAAAATTCGGTCCTGTCTTTTTTCTATTAAATAAAATTTAATTGTATGAATAAAACATTATCTCGAACTACAAATTTCTTTTTCATTAATGAAGAAAAGATGTCATTAATGCAATGAAATTAAGCGTATTTTAGTTATATCACATATCAAAAATTTTTCTTGTTAATGTATATAAAATAAGGAATACATTTCATAAAATAAAAATTACATTTATTATTTACATCAATATATATTAACTGAAAGATTAAGTTTTTCAATTAATATTAATATGAAAGGAATTTTTCCATGAAAAAATTTCCCTAAAATATTTCATATAATACAAAAATAATTTAGTAATAATTTTTGCTTATTTTCAATCTCACATTTTAAAAGTGAGTGCTTAAATTATATGAATAAATAATAATTCAAGCACGTTATCAATATAATAAATTATTTTCATTGATTTCACAATATTTCTATCAGTAGTGTTTAATTAAGGTACCTTTATTGGTCAACTCAATCGCATAATTCATCAATGCATAATAATGTATCAAGATCCATGAAAAAGAGTATATTAATTCACAAAATTACGTTCTTTGATATCTAATTGAGTTAAAGAAACAGCAAATAGAAATTAGTAAAAGTCTCATCAATTGTTCATTTAAAGTTTATAATGGTTAATCAATGGATGAAAATTTATGCAGAATAATATAGGTATCTGTACTATTCTTTATATATTTTCATTAATTATTTATTATTTTCATCTATTTATAAGATAAAATAATATAAAGAATAATATACATTCTCATAGATAATTGCGTTTGAACGCTGTTGTTCTATGAATATTTGTTTCAAAAATTAGTATACAAATGAGAAATGTTTTATAATTTTATTGCCCATTCATTGAAAAACAATCTGAACATTAATTTTCGGAATATTTGTGAAAATAAAATACGTACGCATGGTGCTCAATTTCAATTCCGATTAAAAATAAAAGCATAATAGTGCAATTATTACAACTTAAACATTCCGATTTTTCTGTGTGTTTTGTACAAACACACATGTAAAAAATTAAAATTAACATGCTATTGCTCAAGTATCTAAATTTCAACGTAGCTATTTTCTTAATTTTATCATAAAATATTATATTTACTTGTAAAAATATTTTTTCTTTTGTAATAGCAAAAAAGTTTCGTATTGTAAAATAAATTTATAAGTTGTAAATAAGCAATTTTATTAATAATCACTCTTTTATATAGACTACTATTTTTAAAACTTACTGAAATTTGATTTTGTTTTAAATCATATTTAGTTTTTTTAAGTAGAACTTTGATAAACGTTTCTGCTAAATAACCTACAAATAAACTTTAAAAAAATAATTTCAAATAAAAGATTTATTACTATATCAGACAAGTTATATTTATTTAAATATATGTGAAAGGAAGGCCAAAATTAATATATTTCCATTAAAAAAACATTCTTTTTTTGAGAAATTATGTTTCTTTCTTAAGTTTTATAAAATATCTCATGTTTTTTAAATTAATATTTACCTACTGAATTTTATCTGAATACGACATGGGCAATTTTATTTACTTAAGGAAAACGATTTTTATCTTACCCTAACAATAGAAATATGATTTTAAAAAAGGATTTCTTGTTAATATTTTTAAGATATTGTGTTTTTACAAAACCTCTTTTCTTAAATTAATATTTTTGTTATTACAATAATTTATTCTGAAGACCAATTTAGTTAAGGGAATTTCTTTATTTTACGAATTTATTTCTTCCAGAATATTTTTTTTTTATTTTTCGGAAGCAGGAAGCGATTGTAAATAATTAAAAGACTCGGAGAATAAATGGATTTTTAATAATGAGTATTTCGATGATAAATGCCTTATTATAATGCAGCTAAAAAGTTAATTGAATGTTAAATACACATTTTTCATAGAAGATTAAATCACCGTATATGTTACAAAGGTAAAGTAGTTGGTGTTCGTAAATTTAATACTCGTAAATATCTGGTGTTATTATAACAATTATAGATTTTCTAAGTACAATAAAAGCTTAAATGGAACACATTGGCAACAGTATAACTCAAAGTTCTGCGATATACATGAAATATAATGTACATTAAAATAAATACTTACGCCTGAAAAACTTTCAAAAAACATATTCTTATATAATCACGCAAAAAATATTTTCGAACAAAATCAAAAACTTCATCAAATGAAAGTATGCAACGAAGCGTTAAATGAAATAATAAATAATATGAACCGTATGAACAGATCTGTTTTGATGTCCTGAAGTTACATTTTTTCATAGATGTGACTTGATATTGAAGAGCAATTGGAATGTTTTTTTACACCAATTCTTTTCCCCATACATCACGTCAATTATGATTATAATTATTAAGTAGGTTAATCAATGATAATTTTTATATATTTATATTATTCTAGACAATATTTAATTGCATTCATTTTAATAAAAATATCTATAAGACTTTAGGATTGTTAATTTAAAACAAAATCCTCTTCATCATATTCTTGCAATGTTAGCTGAGTGAATCCAGAAAATTTTAAAGATATATATATATATATATATATATATTAATTTATATATATATACATATATATATACATACATATATATATATATTTATGTAATATATATATATGTATATAAATATATATATATATATATATATATATATATATATATATATATATTAATTTATATATATATACATACATATATATATATATTTATGTAATATATATGTATGTATATAAATATATATATATATATATATATAGAGAGAGAGAGAGATAGATATATGTATATATTTATGTACATATATATATATATATATATATATATATATATATATATATATATATTATAAATCTTTAAAATTTTCTGGATTCATTTTTTTATGAAATGATCATATCGAACTCCTAAATTTCGATTACATTTACAATGTCTTCTCTCATATAAGACATTATAGGTTATAAATATCAGGTTACCCATGAACTCTATCAGGACTACTTATTAATATTTTAATGTAAAGAACCAGTTATTGCACATGTAATGCAACAGGAATATTCGTGATAACTGAATACTAATCAGTAATAACTAGGTATCATTTAGCTGTTAAGCACTTATATTACATGCGTTCCACATAAACTAGCAATTGAAATGTTTTCAGAAATCTTCAATAAAATATTTTAAGTATTCAATAAATAAATCAAAACAATAGAACAAATATGCAAAAAAAAAAACTTCAAATTTCATTTTTAAGAAACTTTAAATTATATTAAATATTTCTTATTTTTTGTATTGTTGGTAGCATTTTTTTAATTTTTGAAGCAATTTTGTTTTTTACGCATTGATAGCTACATAAAAGCATTGGTCTTATAGCAAATAACATAAAACAAAACTGAAGAATTTATCAGATGTTTTTTTTAATTACCCAAGCGTGAAATGTTTCGAAAAGAGCCATTTCCTGTGTGTGTCCTTTATTTAAATTCACTGTTGTGAACATAAGATTCAAAAGAATAGGTTTCGTAGCTTTCTTAAAGATTAAATACAAAAGAAAAACACGTTCTTCACTTTAAAAACCATCTGATGTTGAATAAGACCATGGAGTTTGCTGAAATATTTTATTGTTAGAAATAGAGCATACAATGAGTTTTTCACTAGTGTTGGTCTTTTTAATGTAACACAAAGAATAGAGCGTTTTCATTTAAAAAATAATGAAACTCTTCTGTTTTATCAAAATATTTTGTTTTATAAAAAATTTTTTTTGATTTGCATAAACAAAAATTTGTTAGACACATTTGTAATCATAAATGTGAAATCTCGTATAGTAAATTTCCTCAAATATAATTTTCTCTAACTCTGATGTTGTACAAACTATACGGATATTGTATGTACTATATTAACACTAGTAATTTTATTATTTTTAAAAATGTTAATAAATGATGAGTTTAACATTTTCATAATCTTTTTTTATTATTTATTTTCGAAAGAAAAAATACTTAGATTATTAAGAAAATACAATTATTTTTTAATAATAATCTTCCTTATTTATCTTTTAATATTAAATATGTAAAATAATTAACTCATTGCATAAAATAAACATCGCCTACATCACATATTAATTCAAAATTGTGGTATATATATTTGAAATTGATTGTTTCGATTTTTCGTTAATAAATTATTCTATGATATGCGTGAAAATACATTCCATTAGTCTATATGGAATAATTTTTCACTGCATGAAAATTTATAAAATAAAAAAATAAATATTCAATTTGCTTGTTTTATCGTCCATAGCTTATTTTTTTGCGTTCGAGAGAAATTTATATACCAAATCCTAAACCGTTAAGAGAAGTCAAAAGAACCACAAACATTCAAAGACGTTGTTGGATTGAAACTCACGAACTGTTCATCCGAAGTTCAAAGATTCCCTATTCAGCGATATTTAAAACATTTTTTATCATAACTAGTTTGAAATCAAAAAACTTTTTTTAAGAAAAGTTTATCTCCAGAAATAGAAAGATGTAATTATTTCTAATTATAAAATTGTATTGGTTATGGAGTTAATGCTTCAAATTTAGTTGTAAAGTAAATAGATAAATTCATCTACGTTTATAATTCTATTTATGTCAATATAAATAATATTTTCAGTTGTAACTAATATTGAATACGATTAATTTGTCGTAAAATAATTTTTACTTTTTCTATCATGATGTACCTGATTGGTTAAAATGTTTTCTTACAAAAATATGTTGGACATATTTATTGATAAATATTACCTAAATTTTATTGTGATTTATATATGGTTGGATTTTTTCAATGCATAAATTAAAAAATATTAACATAATCTTATTCTGGCAACTTGAAAATTTCATATATTGCAATTTAACAATGCAAATTTAAATGTTCATATGAGCAATTATTATAAAAACATATTCTTTGATATGGATTGGATTCTTAGTTGTTGCCAAATATTATGTCGCAATATTATAAAAAATAGATATGTATTTGCATTTCCATAAACTAGCCAATTTAACTTAGAAATTAAGTAAAATCAATTCTACTTAATATTTTTTAAAAAATTATTATTTTTATCGTATAATAGAAAGAATTCTGCCATTGAATATTTTGGTTTTCTATATCTATTCTCATTTAATAGTTCAAGTCTTACACATTAATAAAAGTGAATTCAGTCAAAATTTTTAAATGTATAACTAAATTTACTTTATTAATTCATGTTTTCATGTTTTTATAAAATGCATATTTAAATTAAATAAAAATAGTTTATATCGATTCTCCCTACGTTTTTATTTATGTACTTTTTGTCTTGAAAATAATAACTGGATGTTTGAAGGGTTATAAACTTTGATTTCGATTCCAGGAATTTCATATTAAAAACTTTCACGTTAATTAGTTTTGTTATTACAAAAATGCAAATTGTAAATTTTATTTCTTTTATTTTGTAAACATTGATTTTAGAGTTCATTTAAAAATTAATCCCTCTGTCGGTAAACTTACTTCTCGTTCTTTAATTTGTAAACTATCTGATTTCAATTCCAGATATTTCTGAGTTTATATTTAATAGATATTTCTTTGAAAACTTTGCATAAGCAAACTCAAAAACAAATAAAATATTCCTATTTCCATCTTACTTTATTTTATAATTCATAATAGGTTCACAATATAATTTATAAAAAAGTTTTTTTTTTATTCTATGCTAAAGAAATTATATTTCTCTTGGAAAATTCTAATCGGAAACTTAAATAATCATTCGTGTATTCCTATAAATAAAGTTGGAAAGATTAGTGTATTGAAAATTGGTTAACTTTATTAAAAACGACTAAAATATTTCAGAATAAAAATACGAGATTCATAGCTATAATATTTTTCTTTTAACATTCGTAGAAAAAAGGATTTTCAATTTTGAAAATTTTTAAAAAATTATTCTAATTGAAAATGACTTAGTTTCAACGCGTTTTCATTAATACAGACATTATGATAATACATTTTTTGTAATCATGATTGTTAAATCAATGTACTATTTCTTACATCATTTTTAAGAAACTTTAAATTTTAGCAATTCATAATTGTCATTTTTGATATTCATGATTATTAAATGAATGAAATACTTCTTTCATCATCTTTTTAAACTTTAAAATAACTGTAAAGCAATATAAATAAATACAAAATTATATTGTTTCCATTATTCACTTAATAATGATTTTTTTATATTTTTTATTAAATATAATTTCAGGAAGAGGTACGTTTTTCGTGGCTTACATTATTCTATTTTAGAGTCATTGTAATAAAAATTCATGAATAACTGATAATTTTTTATCATAGAAACTGAAATAAAATTCACATGATTATACATATTTAGAAAATCAATAAGAAGACATTGTCTTAAATATTTGAATTTTGGTACATATAGTATTGTATCTTTATTTGATTTTTATAACGAACCAACATTTCCTTTTGCCTTTATAAATCTTCATACAGGCTGCTAAAGATAAAAATCATACATGATCTTTTAATAGGTATGGATAAATGTATGTTTACAACTTAAAAACGAGTCATTATAACAAATAAATATTAATTTTGTTAGATTGCGTCAGGAAAGGGAATGCTTCAAAAATATATGTTTTGTTGTTACTAAAGTAACATTCGAATCTTTGGATAAAATCAATAAATAAAAATATTTTATGGAATTGATAAAAAAATAAAAAGAACACATTTTTAACTTTTACTGTTTATGAATTACAAATGTCAGTTTACTATAAAAATTTAATTGTTATAAAAAACAACAAGTTTTATAAATGCTATGGTTAGAATTAATTTTCTAAAGTAATCGTTTGAAATCTATTAATAAATTATTCCTTTTATTTCATCACTGACATGAATAGATCGAAAAAGATTCCCAAATTAAATTTATAAAATAACTTTATTCTATGATTTAAAATGATATATACTATGTATGATGTTTTAAATTATTTTAAATCCATTTCCGCCTCTTATTGCTATTAATTACATAATTTTCTAATTATAAACTCATACTACAAAAACATTCTCATAAATATTAAATAGGTCTTCTATGTTTTACAAATTAAATAATAGAATATAGAGTAGATAGATTGAAGGAAAGTTTTCCTCACTAAAACACTCTAATAATTCAGTTTTAAGAAAGCAAAAATGAGAAATTTCCTGAATTTATCCCAATTTATATGTGCTTATTATTCATTTAAAAAGCGTCTCTTTAAAAGATTGTGGAAGCATTAAGATATATTTATAAATATTGATATATTTGCTTATCAAATGTGCATTATACATAGTACTGAAAATAGCTATAACCATAAATAAAATTAATTCTAAAATATCTCCGAAAAACGTATTAGAAAACAGTGTCATATTTAGATAAAACTTACTTCTGTATAACAAATGCTTCATTTACTTTTTGTGTTATATTCAAAATATAGGAACGGAAATATAAACTTTTTAGATTTTATGAAATCTTAAGTCTTATGTTTTGTGATTTCTAAAGAAGATACAAATTATCCAATTATAAAATAATCTGAAGTTAAGCTTTACTTGAAATGATAAATGGAATAAATATTATTAAATTATAATGTGAGAATAAAACAGCTACAGAATTATGTAAATTAGTGTCCTCAAATATTTAAAATAACTCAAAGTGCTGATCTAAAATGTACATTTTCAATTCTTTTAGTAAAAGCTATTTTGACTGCACTTTTTAAGACTTTAGGTTGAAATTCTCCTATTTCAATAATTTGAATATTTTAATTATTAATGTTAGAATAATTTTAAACCTAAAAATTATGAAATAGCATAATTCAATGCTACTTTCGATGCTAAAACAAGAAATCAACAAACATTCGCAGTTAATCCCAAAACTACTAAGCTTCTCAAGAAGAGAAACTCACCAAAATTTTACTAAGCCTGAAGAAGAAAAAATCATTTTTAGTTAAATAATTATTTAAACATAATAATTAACATATAAATTTTTAAAATTTGGTAACACATCTTTAAGTATTAGGTGGCACACAAAAGTGCCACGTAAAGTAATTGAAAACCACGGAGTCAAGAATGAAAGCAATATTTCAAAAATTTTATAACCTTATTTAATTTTACTTTCTGAAATATCTTCCATGAAAATCCTCTTAATAATTTTAATTCTTTTGTCTGCTGTAAAAATTAAAAATATACAAAAACATTGTATGTTTTTCCATTAAAATTTAAACAAAAATATGAGTAGCGTTATATTCTGTTTTCTAATAGCAAATATATCGCTTTTCAAAACAGATTCTCTAATTTTACATATTTTCTCTCAAAATTATAAATTACAATAATTCTGAATCTGTATTCTGTTTGAATTTAATACAAAGCTGATTAAAATAGTTTCATATAAATGAGCATCTTCTGTCTGAATCATATAGCTTTTACAACATGCATAGTGTTTCATAGAAAATGGGATTTAATAATGAATGCATAGATGTGTTAGAATAAATATCAACAATGATCATGTTCTCTAAGCGAATAATGTGATTTTTTTTATTTAAGTTACAACTTTATATTCATTTCATGAGGGAAGCACTTGATTATTAGTTGGAAAATTGGAAGTTGTACATGAAAAATGATTGATACGGGGATCTGCATTCGTATGGAGTCATTTTACTGAATGCCATGCGTTGAATTATTGATGAGTTCCTAAACTGGTTTAATAAGTAACAAAATGTGCACAAATCAGAGTGTTATATTTTTTAATTTCAAAATAATTCAATGCAAAATGTTCATTTGGTTGTAAGAGGTATTCGAGTTTATTTTCAAATCATATTTGAGTAGAAGTTTTATGATTGAAAATTCAACTATACAAAATTTCTCTCAGTTATGCTAATAGTACTAATTATTCAGCATTTTGATAATGCATGAGCAATTTTAAAAGAAATATAAATTTTCTAACGAGATTTGGAGTGTAATATGAGATTTATTGAAAAGTTAATTCATGTAGATATTTGTATGCATGCTCGCAATTTCATATAAATTTACACTGCTTGTTTTATTCAATTAAATTTGATTCAGAATTGAATTACGTATGGTCTTTAATGTGTTTCCTAGCTAAATTACTATTGAAGAATTTTGAATGAAATATATTTTCATACATTTCTTATCTAAGTATATAATTTCAATCTATTCCAATTTAAAATCTATTATTTATCTATTCATTAAATCTTCCTCACGTTCATTGTCAATAAATGTGTGAAAAGTGTTAGTAACTCCCTGACCTATATATTAAATTCATTTCCTGTCTCTAGAAATCAATTGTACGCTTTTAAATACCAACAATAAAGCCTGACAAAATATCTTTTAAGGGTAAAAATTTCAATACAATCAACTGTATTACTATGCCAACAATTCATGATTGATATAAAACTGTATTTTCTTACTTATAATAAAGGAAAAATAGTTTTTTAAAGAAGTAACACGCGCAATTTTAATGTGAATATTTTCTAATGAATGAAATAACCTTTAGTGGGTCATTTCAATTATACTTAAATTAAACCTACATTGTAAAATATTTCTTAATAACATATGTTTAGAATTAATAGATTTGTATTTCCAAAACCTAAAAAAATTGTATGTTATCTTGTGTTCTTCTTTACCATCTTTGAATATAAAATACTACTATTGGAGTCTTTTTATTTTAATTCTAGAGTATTTTTATTAATCTAAATATTTTATCAAAACAATATACACAAAAAATTAGAATATTTCCTTAGATTTATAAGATAAATTCTCAAGAAATAAAATTAAAAATTATTTAAATTTTTTTTAGGATAAATGTTAAATTATGACATGTGTTATATTAAATATATTTAATCAAATAAAATTTGATTTGTTTAACAATACATTATAAGCAAAGACATTTTATTAAACACGAACAATTTTTTAAATAACATTTTTTCCATTAAGAGAAGCAGGAATATAAGGCATAGTATTAATTATTACAAGCAATGAATGTACAACAAAATGAAGAAATAATCATGTATTGAATATTTATTCTATGATGACTAAATCATCTAAATATTTTTGAAAGCTAAATTAATTTAAAAGGAACTAATTTTAGGATAGCGCATAAGGAAGTGTAATAGAAAATTTAATTTTGTAAAAGCAAAGCATGACTTTTAATACTAATTCACTTACAGTTCTTTAACTTTTTCAATGTACACATGGTTGTTGCAACAACTATCATAATGAAATTATTTCAAAAACAATTTAATAATCAAAAAAGAGAATTAAAGAGATTCGAGTAAACTTAATCTTCGTATTCAACTAGTTCTAGTGTTTTATAGAAGAAATTAAAACTATTAGTCATCAATTTAATTTTTTTTCCATCTTCATTTTAATTGATAAAGATAAAGAATAAAACAAAATTACAATTTCTCAGTTTTTACTATGCAAACAAATGCTAATAACAAAACAATTTTGTTGCACCCTGAAATAAAGTAACTTCTGAATTAATATTTTTGAGATAATTTATTGACAGTGGATACGTTTTGCAGTTGTTGTAATTTTTTTTTCATTGTTTAAAAACATTTAATCACAACAAAATTCTTTATTATGAAAAATTTTAAATTCGTAATCTTTCTGAGATTAATTCAGAATATAATCTTTATGTGTTTTCTAAAACAACATGAAAGAATTAAACGTTTTGAAATGAAATATAAATAAAAAAGCTTGAGGATTATTCGGATTTTTGATTTTAAAGCATGATTTACATTAAAAGCCAACTTTTTTCCCAAAATTTTAGGTTATTAATTGAAAATGTATCTTTACATTTTTCTTTTATTTTCAAAAATATTATTGAAGGATTTATTACGCGGAATATTTATTTAAAAAAAACTTTAAATACGCTCATGGCTTAGAAAAAGTTATCTTTAGAAAATTAAATATCTTTTGGTTCATATTAACTGTACGTATTAAATGTAAAAAGGAATTGAAACTTGAAATGATAAGCAACAATGAATTCCTAAAATCTGAAGCACAAATGCAAATTGTCATGCAAAAAAAAGGATATTTGCAATCTCAACTATGCTTAAGCATCTATTTGGAATGCTTTTTTAAGTATACCATGGTAAACAAACATTATTAAGTAATGATAAATTTCTAGTATACAGAAATACAAAAAATTATTTAATTACTAATTTTCACTAAAAAATCAGTAATTTATAATTCAATTTAATCTACATTTTCATTTAAACGTATTGTTAAAGCTAATTTATCTGATGAATCCTCATATTTTCATTTGCAATCCATCTTTAAAAATGTCTTTATACAAGTATGTTATATGTAGAATTTTAGCTTATGTGAGTTTCTGAATATTACAATTATAAACTGTTTTTTTAACCAGAGATATATTTTGACGTTAAAGTGAATAACAAATATGTTTGGCTAATGTGTGAATGAAATCGGAGCAAAAGCGATTAAAACCTTCTTTGCAAAATAATATTTTCATATTGAATGGAATATTATCTTCATTTCCATGAATATTTTATTGAAAAACACTTTGTTTGTATAAAAGTAATTTATTTAAAATTGATAAAATAACTGCAATTTAAGTAACATTATTTTCAATTGTGTGTGTGTGTATTCTTTTTAATTTATTAAACTTTATTTTTATTAGAGACGCATTTATTTAAAGATTTCCTAATTTGTTTTCATTGCTTCGCCATAATCATACATGAATTTAATTAAAATGAAAGAATTATTTTAAAGAATAAAATTACTTTATTTTAAAGGTAATTATGGATTTTGATTATGAATTTAAGATCTCAAAATTCATGGTTAAATGTTTTCATTTTTGTACGTCTGCTACTTAACAGTTTTAATTATGAAACAAAAAAAAAAGATATATTCTCTGTGTGTAAAAGAATATTGAAATAACTTGAAGATAATGATAAGGGTATATATTTTATAATCTGTTCCTTTATTTCACAATTTCACACAAAATTGAATATAAATGCAGAAATTTTTAAATCAATTTAAAATTAATCACCACACTTGAAATTAATCTTAATTATGATGATGTGTTGACTAAAAATATATGTGATTGGATTTTAATTCAGGTTATGTTGTTTAAAGTCTTAATAGTTGCAACGACTGTCTGTAAAAAGTAACATTCTATTAAAAGCTTTCATTTAATAATGAAAATGTAAATTTTTCTTTGAGATATTAAGAGATATGTTAATTAATTTTAGGGACAATGAACAAAGATGTTTAAAACTAATGAATTTTTGTTATAAAATGCTAATGCTTATACTGTGAGGTATAAAATCACCTTTATGTACTTTGTAATCTGACTATAACATATTTATTTATTATGATATAAAATTCGAATAAAATATTGAAATATACAGTAGAATTACACATACTCAAGATGACTCACACATTTTCAAGGCAATTTTATTTTGGAATTAGGGAAAAATATTCTCCACAAAAATTTTATTTCTAGAAAAGTTATATTTTTAGAAATTTTATTTATCTTCTCATGTTTAGAATTTTCGTCAACATGCAAAATGCGCGTTTAAAATGGTAATAGATAAAAAGACACGTTTACACTTTTCTAAAGAAGATTTTTCAATTTCAGGATTTCTGAAATGCTTTGAAAGCCATTATTTTTCAATATCTCAAATCGCAATAGGAAATATCATAAATAATAAAAGAACAATCCTCACATAGTCTAGCATTTAAAAGGAAAACTCTTCCAAAAACTAATTTAAGGAAAAAACGCCTTTTTTATATTCAAAGGTGAGATCTTTGATGCTAAAAGAAAATATCCAACAAAAAGAAATAGAAATGTTAGAAATATATTAAACTGATCAACTTCAATTCTAAGTAAAAATGTTTACTTTGATTTTAATTTTAAAATTCCGAACTCTATAATATTCAATGCCTTTCTCAGAGTCATCCCTAGAAGCTTAATACACTGCTGGACAATTGCTAAGGACGGATGACACAACTGCTTATCGTCCAGAAAATATCCAGGAAGAGGACCGATATCCGACAGGATTGTTCAATCCAATTGCGATGCTCTCGACACGGGCAGTACGGTGCTGTCTGGTCAATGGGACACACACAACAGGTATGTGGGTGTATGGTCCTCCTCCCCTCAAATGTCTGGCAACAGTTTTTTCGGGAGATCTGCTTTCCTGAGGCAGCAAGAAACTGATTTGCTACCTGCTGAGCTGTGGTGCGCAAGTTCCTTTTTGCTGATAGGACAATATATTTGTCTTCTACAGGTGCCGTACTTCTAACACGACCTCCCCCGTGCCGCCTACTACACATTCCAGTAGTTTTAAATGACTTCCACAGCCGTGAAACAACGCTGTGAGCGATATCGAACTCCCTGGCAACATCTGTTATTTTTATCCTTCTTCAATCTTTCCAATAATTCGACCACGCATGAAATCATTTAAATGATGTCGGAAAGACATGCCAAAAATTTCAAGTTCGTCTATTAAATCTTTCCTGTGAAAGTTTGACTTGAAACAACAACTGTCCACACACGCCAAAACTTTAAAGCTCTTATGAACGCTATCACGTGATGAACAGACGTGGAAAAAAATTTGCATACGCATACTTCTTCTTGCCCTATCCCGTACTTATTCTAATTTTCCACATTTTGCTTCCTTTCCTTTTGTGGTTGCTATGGATGATAGTGTCATCCGTCCTTAGCAATTGTCCGAAAATGTATTAATATTTTTGATGGGGAAAATAATTATCTGGAAAAACATTGAAAATTACCGCTACAAAAGATGATACTTGGGTCTATTTTTAGGGACTGCAACAAGAAAGATCAATTTGTTATCGTAAAACAGTAGGGAAATATAGCTATTTGGTTTAAAATATTTAAACTGAAAAAGTTTTTTTTTCTAAATGGCTTATGATTGTTTTTTGTTTTTGATATGAAAAATAGATAAAAGTAAAAAAAGTTGACAAAAGTATCAAAATCAATTCTAAATGCAGTCAACGACTTATTTTAACGCTAATTTCTAAATTTGAAACTCCACACCGTTTTTCTCATTGTCATTGGTGTGATAAAGCAAGCAGTTACACACTTTTCTTTCTGAAAAAAATCGCATAAGGAAAGGAAATTTAAACCATATCCTTCTCTGAATTTCTTGCTAAATCTTATGATGAAAATAACCAATAGTTTTTACGCTTTTAGACTCAAAGATCTGCATTTTCCAAACGCCCATCTACAGCACTTTGTTGAATTTGAAAAGTCGTAAAAGAGAAATGGAACAAAATAACTTTTCAATATTGCAAAATGCATTATTAATGTATAAATTACAAGGCTGAAAAGAATTCAATCGAACAAGTACTATGAAATTTAATTTTAAAACAAAAAATATTAATGAGATTTGTTTTAGTATAATTCATCAAAACTGTATAAAAAGTGTGCATACAATGCATACAATCTCTGTAAGGAATAAAGTTCCAAAACTGCAAATAATATATACATAAATATAGTACCACAGATAACAATATTGATAGTAAAAATAATGTAAAAACATACAAGTATTTAATAATTTTAACACGAGAACAATTTTTCTGGTAACTTTATTTAATCTCAACTTGTTTTTCAATTTAAAACATAATTTTAATGAAATTTTATTATTGTATTTTATACATGAAAATAATAACCAATGTACGATTAACTATATATTCTTATTTACAACATTCACAAAAAAACTCCTTTATTTTATTCTAGCAGTTGTATCCATCAAAGTATAACATGGGTATTTCAAATATATTTTAATAATTGACTTTTAAATAAAATTCTTATTTGTAACCGATTCTGAAGTGAGGAATTATATTTATGAATGAATAATATTCAAAATTAGTTTCTTAGTTCAATGTGTGATGTACATTTCAATCAAATATTAATTCAGTTTTTAAGAATAATTATTAAATGTTTTTAAAAAACTGAATTTATACTTTATATTTAAATACCTGTTTCATTTTTTCATTATAATTTGTGTAGAATAGTTAGCATTATAATTGTAAGAAAGAAAAAAAATATATGAAAGGTAAATTTCAAAACTAAATTTTTTCACTACACAGTTTTTTTTTCACAAATACTATTTTTCAATAAAAATTAAATTAACTATCAAATTATAAAGACGTACATCAAAATTCGCTAAATCGGAATATTGAATTTCACATATAAAACAATACACACTCAAATAGAGAATGCAATACATATACAAAAAATGATTTCGATAAATTTTAATATCCAATACAAGCATGGGAATTAATCGAATAAATAACGAACTTGTTAAAAAAGATAATAATATCCGGATACTGAACTCAATATTTGATATGAATTTTAATGTGTTTATTCAAATATACATCCTTATCGCCTGTTTACATAAAAACGTAAGTTAAATATAATATCTCAGCAACTTTCTTTTATCACATCAAACATTAGGATTCCCCAGGCCATTTATTGATCTTTTTATGGTTGCGCATAATTTTTACCTCCATATTATCCTTTATTTTCCTCATGAATACATTATATTTTTTTTCAACTTTGTGTGAAAGGAAATATACTATTTGCATCTTTATAAACAAATTTTTACTAACTTTAGAGTATTTACTTAAACATGCTCCACATATTTTAGGGATGTGGCATCTTGAGATTAGCAAATTATTTGTATTAGATATTCATTTGTAATTATTTTTATAGTCTTAGCTATAATATACTAATATTTTAATGCTAGTATATATAAATTTCAGAAAATCAAATATATTTTGAAAAGTTAATAGCAATTTCGTTATCTTTTTTTCTTCGTAATCTAAAATCACTTTGTAAGTAACTGTATTCTTAAATTTTTAATAATTCTTAAGTTTACTGTAAAGTTATAAAGAAGCAACATTTATTTAAAATTAAATATTCTGTTTTATAAGCTAAAACCACTAATTTATTAAATACAAATATGCAAGAGTTGCAAAAATAGTTATTTCATTTTGTAGAAGTTATATTTTCAAAAATATAATATTAATAAACTTGAAAGGAGGTATATGAAACTAATCCTAATTCAACTAAGTGCATAAATGTATGCAAATAACCGAAATGTGTCAATTTTTGTAATACAATACACATCCAGGCGCTAATGGAACTCATTCCACACATTTTGAAACAAACAGCCGGAATCCTTCCGTTGCCAATACCACAATAGAATATTTTATTTAAATGGTAGTTCTTGTTCTTTCTCATATGTCTTTCTGAAAGAACATTGCTTAACTATAATATACGAATGTCTAGCATATTTAAGGATGCAGAAAATGATTTTTTTCGAACCCCCTCCCCCCACATTTTCGAGCGGTATTAAACTTTTATTGCCTCACCTGATACGGAAAATAGTATCGCTATGAAAAAAGGAGTGGAGCATTGAAGAAGCAGCCCAAATAAGAGGCATTCCTTATCCTTTGTCAATTTAAATTTTTTTAAATTTATTTACTAATGTAAATAAAACAAATGAATTGCTAAAGAAATTCTTGCAAATTGTTGTATAATGTATTGTTCTCGTAACTCAAGTTTAAAAAATTCTCTCCTATTCATTTGAACGCTTTATTTTTTGAAGATATATGTCTAGTATAAATTCTTGTTCATTATTTTCTCTCTATTGATAAAAAATTAATTTAAAAGTTGATGCATTCCACTTCCTTTCATCAATTGAATTCATTCAAAAAAACAAAGTGATCCTTTAATGTTTTTTAGAATTAAATTATACATCGTATTAAACAATACAAAACTACTGAGTAATCCTCAATAATGGATTTACAAATTTTAATTTCATTAAATTTTATAATAATAAAAGGTATTAATGCATTAAAAATAGATTCAGTGTAAAAATACAATACATGTATCTTATGGCTTTGTTATATAAATGAAAATAAAAGTCTATTCTGAAATTTATTTATAAGAATAATCTTAAATAGTTACAATAGAATCTTACTGAATTAACGTTAATAGAGTCAATTTTACTATTAATTTAAGGAATGACTATTAAGCCATTGAGATTTGTAGTAAAAATAATTTTCTGTATTTGAAATTAAATTTTCTTATAACACAAGTAAAATTAACATATATTTAAAAAAATGAAGTTCTAATTATATTAATTTTTAATAAATATTAAAAAAATCTATACTTGTGAACAATTGTCTTTTTATTATGTATATAGTTAAATTTAAAAATAGATGTAGCTATTTTTTTATATTTAAATGTATACAAGGTATAAAAAGACCGCAATATTATATATTGGCAAAAAAAATAATATAATAATTACCTGAGAGTTTGAAATTGAGTGAAGGCTGGGAAGGGAAACAAATTATTTAAAACCTAAATTTTAATACTTTTTATTGCTTAAGCATAAAATATTTTGAAAAAATTATATTATATTTGCAGAACATAAATATACTTAAGCTATCTGCATCGAACTAATTTTTTAACTATTAAAAAAGAATATTTTTAAAATAAATACTATCATCTTAACTACTTCAAATAAAAAAATCTTGCAATGAAACTTTTATTTTAATAAAATTGAAAGATTATCACGAAAAATATTGAAAAAAGTGAGGCAGATTTTCTTCCAACTAAAATATTAGCTTCATTTTTCAAATTACATAACTTATATTAAATAACATAATATTATACTTTTGCTAAAATCCTGTATATTTGTTAAAAAAGGTATATTAAATACTTGGAACTGGTGAGAAAAGCATTTAAATAAGTCATTGTTATTTCAATAATCAAGTTTTGAAACTCTTTCTATAAACATAAGATCAAAAAAAGGACTGTAATTATCATCTTGACAACTTCTTTTTCTTAGCATTTATTTGATTATTAACAAAAGGGTGAAAGTAATATAAGAATATCCAATAAGTTTTCATTATTGTGAAATTACATTTATTTTCAAACAGAAAATATTTAAATATAAAAGTTAATATGAATTCAACTCAAACTAAAGTAATTTTCAAAGTTTTTAATAAATAACTGAAATGTTTTCATTTATATTGAATATCGTCTCCTTAAAATTATTTAAATTATATGTGTGCGTGAAACTAATTTCCTTTCATTTTACTTTAAGATTTTTAAATAAACTTTACCGAAGTGGTTTTAAGCTAATAAAAAACAACCACATGGTTTTGGAAGAAGTTATGTATATTTAAAATAGGTAAAAGTAAATTTGGATAAATCGAAATATTATTAATTGTTTAAATGTGATTGAATTAGCAGTAAAAATGGTATTGAAAAGTAACTAAACATTAAAAACATTGAAGTAAACATCAAATGATTGGATCAAATATGCATTCAATGCACATAAGATACAATAAGCATTAGAACGTTCGAAATATTAGTAAATTTCGGGGTGATTTTTAATTAAAATTTGTAAATATTATCACCTGGAAGTTGTTATATTATGTTTTCAAAAAATATTATCACATAAAATTGCTTTACACAATTAGTACAAGCAAGTAACTCTAGGACAATATACCAGACAACATGAGACTTACCTTAGCTGGGAGATCTGTATTGCTATTTAAGGCACACAACCACATTCATTAATAAAACTATTACATGTCCCTGTTTGTCATCATCACGATGTGTAAATATTCTCCTTATTTCCTTGCATTTTTAAACTTCAAGTAATACAGAAATACTATTTCTATGTTTCGACCAACGTCAAACACAATATCCATTGGTTGTTTATTTTTTCATCTTTTAACCATTTTTCATTATTGATCACAATTAATTGATTTAAAACTCGAAACTGGGCATATAGGTACTTTTTTATGAAGAGAAAAGTGCATAATTTATTCTAGCTGAAATTTTATTTTTTAAATAAACCATAAGCTCAGTTCATTAGAAATATATGAAATATTTCTTCAGTCATCTCTAGTCATAAATCTGCGGTAACTATAATCATTCCCTAATATTTTACATGATTATAAATGGGCCGCGGGGACCTAGTTGGTTAGGGGGTCGTATTCATCATCGGAAAGTTGTGAGTTCAAATCTCGGCTGACTGAAGATTCGTTATGCTTGTCAAAGGTTCCTGGAGCACATTAAAACTGGATGTGGTTGCAATGTCCTCCAAGTTAAATGATATATCTGGGGGTGAAAGACCAAGTATTGGGAGTCTACTGCTTGATCTACTTCAAAATTAACTCGGCTGCTTCTAGCTAACTGGTAGAGCCCAACTCCGGGCTAGGTACTGGGAAGCATGATGGTGCAACGATAACATGCTTATTTAATATCTTACAATATCAAAAATACTTAAGAAATAATATTTTGGTTTAATTCAAAATGCAAAAAAATTCAATATCAAGTTATAAATATTTTATGAATTTTGTTCTTTTGTAAAATTAATTTAAGCATGATGACAATAAAAAAATTATGCTTAAAATAATTTAAAATATTTGCAGTATTCTTTCCATCTATAAGCAATAATTTTTAATTACAGATAAGCAATAATATATATATATATATATATATTACTATAAGCAATAATTTTTAATTACAATTTAATTATAGATACGAATTTTTAAATTTTTAATAAATAATATATTGTCCTTAAAAACAGATATCTTGAATGAATAATATTATCAAATATTTATAGAAAAACTACTAATTATACTTTAAATAATTTATATATATATATATATATATATATATATATATATATATATATATATATATATATATAATTATATTATACTGTAAAAAATCTTATTTATTTTGAAATGCTTAGATTTGAATTTGTAATTCTTTATTTGATTAAGTTTAACATGAATAGTAGGATTTTTGGAACATAAATAGTAAATATTTGAATAAAAATTAATTTTTTTAAAGTTCGATGGAACTATTGCTAACTATATTTGTTCAAACTCAGTTTTGCTTCTAAGCACTTTCTGAAATAGATACTTAAATATGAAAAAATTAAATATATAAGAAATTCATATGCATTTATTATCTATAACAACCAAAAATATATAACGTTTATATTTAGTATGTTAAGAAATGTATGTTAAATAAAGAATGTTAAGAAATATATATATTTACTATCCCGTGCGATTTTTCTCACAGTAATTACAACAGGTTACAGCTTTTCCATTCATTTTGGCATTCTAACATTGAAACCTGTTCCTAAGTAACTTAATGCAGAAAATAATGTTTTGTGAGGTAAATTAATGCGTTCCATTCACATGTTCTGATAAAATTGGAAATATTCCATTACCAGCCATAACCTTTTACTT
Source organism: Latrodectus elegans (assembly GCA_030067965.1). Taxonomy (NCBI): domain Eukaryota; kingdom Metazoa; phylum Arthropoda; class Arachnida; order Araneae; family Theridiidae; genus Latrodectus; species Latrodectus elegans. The sequence continues at coordinate 25,654,993 of CM057820.1, read as the reverse complement.
GGAACAACTTTGAAAGTTCATTAGGGAATAGTATAGAAGACTTAAAATAATGATCCCTTCATATTTCCATTATTGGTATTTCTCATAACAATAAGCCAATTAATTTAAGAAAAGAAATTTTATTTTCTACATAAAGGATTTCTTTGTTAATTGTTAATAAACTTAAGGTACAGTCCGTAATTCTACTGCACTGCAATGTATGTATGATGATTGTTAATACTGAATATAATAAATTATGAAAAGAAAATTTACAATCAATTTATTACAATTTGTTCTATAAGATGCTACTTACAAATAATATTGCAAATATAAATTTCACTTTCATTTTTAAATTAAAGAATACTTTATTAAAATGTAATCAAATATTACTTTATTACCATTTAATTAGTATAAATATAAATTAAATAAATTAAGATAAATTAAATATTACATTATTTGATTAAATTATTATACCCAGTTATTCTTATATAATACTATTTATCCCTATACATTGGGAATCAAAACTTAAGCAACATGTGTATTTAAAGTACGTATCCCTAAAATTTTCAAAAACGGGGTTTTTCTAATCAATTTAGAATTAGTACAAGGAACATACGTAATTTAATGGAAACTTCGTGCATTTCCAAATGTTAAGAACACGTCGTTACAATCAAATTGAAAGTAAACAAAACACGTGTGGTCAGCATGCACAACTGGAAATTATAATAAAAGGAAGGACAGAAACGTTAAAGGTGATCACAGCAAGTACAAACGAGCTTTTTCGTTTGTACTTGCCGTGATTTCCTTCGTACAATATAATGAGAAAATATAATGAGATGGTACAATATAATGAGAAAATAAAAATATCTGGATTACTTCACCCGTGGAAAAATGATTAGAAAACTAGAGGAGGGGTATAGTGTGTTCATTGTAGATGAAGAGTTTGGAATTAACAAAAATACCATTTCTCGCGTTTACGAAACCTTAGGCACAACTGTTAGAAAGGTTTGTGGTGGCCATCTCAGTAAATCAACTGCATTGAATGATTGATTTATAATCCTACTGGTGAAAAGTTCCGAGATCAGTCAGCAAGTGCCATAGCTAAGCAACTAGGATAAATAACAGGATGGCAAATTTATTGTGTCCAGACCTTTCCCAAAGATGGCGTATTTGCTCACAGTTTTGAGTGAAGGATTTCTTTGAAAGTTAGCTACTTTGAAAGTTAGCTGTTTGTAGAGGTAGAAGAAGTAAAATAGTGGTATCTCATGAATAGAGTCGTGACCTCTATACGGATGAGAGTCTTTCAATGTCATAAGTAGTTCTCAATGCCAATTGTTTCAGAGAAATGTTAGGACACCGATTAACCGCAGTAAGATCATGGAAAGAGACCGTTCTGTCGGACAAAAATCTGTCATCTGCGGTCACCATTATGCTGAATGGGTGGACTATACTGGAAATTTGCGATAAAGGCTCTTTAGCCGGTGGTCTTTGTTTCATAGAAATGATTCTTTCCCAAGAGCGTCAGTTTCGAGGTGCTATTGGAGTAGATTTTTCTTTACTTATTAAAATGCACTCTGAATCAGAACTCCTACTGATCAATTGTTACAGAAAGGGAAGATATTATATGAATGGACTGGCCAGCGTATTCCATTGATTTAAATACTAGAAAATTTCTGGCATGAAGCCATGCTATTTCATTACATTCTCAAGGGAATGCTCATCAACTGAAACATATTTAGATTCAAAAAATGGGAGCAACCATTTATGAACTCATGGATGATCCGGTGCTCAGAACCGTAAAATAATTCGAAGCAATTATTGCAATAATGAGAAGAATATATTGTATGAAGGGTCACTTGCTTGGTTTCCTTTTTCTTGGACAATCATGCGTAACAATACTATGAGTTCAAAAAAAGCCTTTTTTATTTGATTCGAAATTATATGTGTATGGTACTCATTTTCATGCATCTGTGCTTCCCTTTCATTTAAGTACAAAATGGTGTCTTTAACTTCTGAATTTTGTCTCTTTAATAATTTCTCATAGAATTTTGACAACATGTTTTTTCACACCAGTGTATAATAAGATTATATATCCTGTTAACATAGTACTTTTCATTTAAAGGCAGATAAAATATTATATTAGATTTTGTGTTTTATTACATAAATATTATAATATTATTTCCTCTTCTCTCTCTTTGTATATATATATATATATATATATATATATATATATATATATATATATATATATATATTTATTAATTTGCAAGTCTTCAAAGAGTATTAAGAAGATTTTAACAAATTTAAAAGAATAATTTTCCTTCCTGTTCCGTAATCCTACTAAAGAAAAATATTGAAAATGGAAGTAATCTTTTAAACCCATTAAATTCCAATTAAATGAATGAAACTTTCTTTGTCTATATCTTATAAAAAAGAGACAGTAAAGTGAGAAAATTTTATGTCTAGATATTATACAGTTCAAGTTATGTAATACCATAAAAAAGTTTATCTATATTTCCTTAATGTAAAATAGTATACATTTCAATAGTGTAAGTACGCAATATTAGACTTTTTATTTGCTATTTTATAAGGTTGAAAATGTAATTTCATGAACTGAATCAGTGAACAGAAAGAATTTTTTCTCCTTTTTTAATTTTTTCAATGTCTTTTTAACAACTTTCGTATTAGTTTAATCCTGGAGATAGAATACTAGATTATGTTAAGAAATTATTTCCGTTGCTTAAACTTTTTAATTGCTTTTAACTTTTAAAGAATAATTTAAGTTGTTAAGGTAGTAGAAAGAAAGATAGTTAAAATAGTTTAATCGCTTTTGTCTATTATATATTTAGACTTTACATTCTCATCATATAAATCGTATAGTTTCTATATTAAATATATAAATTTAATATTATTATATTTTAGCATTTTATAGTTTTAATATTTTGGAAAGTTAATAAATTTTATTGTTGATAAATCAATAATAATAAAGGTCAATGGTGCATTGAAATTTGAAGTATTTCTCTGTCGAAAATATGTAAAATGGAAAAGATAGCCGAACTAATTAATTTAATCTAGAATAAATAGTAAAAACTAGTAATTTTGCATGCGCCCTTTTAACTAAATATTTTCGTGATGTCTTAAAACTCGTATGCAAGACAGAAGAGAAAAAGCTGAATAAAAAATTTGACGTTGATCACACATTAGTTTGCAACAAGTTAAGATAAATCTGAAATATTTGGTAATCGTAAATATGTAGGAATTGTCAGTGGCTTAGTTGATGGATAAGAAGAAATGCTCATGCGTATGCAAATGCTATTGAAAGTATAATTTATCTTTTTTTAATCTAGGATTCTACAATTGATTATCAAATCAAATCCCAGAGCATTTAAAACGACAGTTAATCTGATTTTTGTTTATTGACAGTTAATCTGATGTTTGGTTTGTTTGTCACTCTACGATTTGAGGTGGATTCGGAACCATTACAAACATCTATGCCCAAGGTGGGATTTGAACCCACGAACTGTTGAATCGAAGGCAAGAGCGTTAACCATTCGACTGCCATCTCGGCATGTATGTTATCATAATTATAGTCATACCATACTAATAACCTAGTACAGACATCTTTTCATATAAACGTAATTCTCTGTGTCCATTCCCTTTCCCAACAAACAAAATGAGTTGTTAACAATAACTGATGTATTCTTCAAGCTGAACTCAGATTTGTTGTTAAAAAAATTCTTTAGTCCTAAGTGTGTATATAATTCTAAATACTTTGCAGAAACTTTTAATATAAAGGTGGTGTTCTTTGTGAGGGTAAAAATCTAGCTCTCCGTATATAGAAAGAAAGACATACAGTTCATAATAAGAGATCACTCTGCTATTTTACCACGTTAAATATTTACCACGCAGTTTTCTAAAAGCGTGTTTATTCTTAAATATTTGACAATAAATTGCCAACAGTTTATTTATGTTCAGATTTATCTCAAAACAGTGATATTGTTGTTCGTTGACAATAATACAAATAACGAAGTTCATTCCACTCAATTTTCTTAACAAAGCAAGAAATGCATTTTCCAGCTTTAGATGATTTTTTTTCTCTCTAAAATACATTAAAGGAAGTGCATTTTTGTTGAAATTATTTCATATTCTAAGGAAGCTTATAGTTTTTGTGTTTTGGGTCATTTTCTGTCTTATTTATGACTTTTTCATCTATGTCTTTAATATTTTTAGTTGTGTCTGATAAACATGTTAGTTGGGTTCAACTGAACTGTAATGTTTGAATGAGGCTGATCCAATCTTTCTTTCGAATGAAAAGACTTTATAGCATATATATATATATATATATATATATATATATATATATATATATATATATATATATATATATATAAGTAATTTTTCAAAATTTGGGTTAAAAAGGGAGAATTACAAGTATTATTATGGGGTCATGCTAGATACTAGCCTCTCACTCTTAATATGAAATAAATTTCTTAATAAGAAATTCATAAAAAAGAACATCTATTTCAATGTGTTGAAAATTTTCTTAAATTCTTTTTTCAAGGCGGACAGTGGAATGCTTCTTTAAATACAACATGGAAATACGATTCAACATTATCATTTAAATTAATATAAGGAAATATTAAAGTTCTTATAAGTATTTAGATATCACATTGTACACACACATTATGCGATTTCAACTAAATTTAAACAGCCAGCAAGTTTAACGAGAAGTTTAACTGATGCCATGGTTTTGCAATGTGACATGATGGGGAATGTGACACCAGGTTTCTTATAGTGTTTAATATGGATAAAGTCACAAGCAATTTTTTCATATATTTATCACAGTAAATGCATGTAAATCTCTTACAGTAAATTAAAATCAGATTTAATTGATAGTCATATAAGAATTCACTTCATAATACTATTGTGACCTTTTTAATAATCTCATTATGCTCTAAAATATCAACTCTAGGAATTTAAAAATATTTTCAGCCATTAGGTAGCATTAAGCATAATTATTATGGAGAATGAATAAGTTCTTTCTAAAATAGCATGCAAAACAATAAACATGACTTTAGTCTTTGTTGAATATATTTCAGATCAACTTGATTGTAATTAAGTTAGAAATCCATTATAAACAGTTTAATAGTGTTACATTTGTTTTGGAACCTGTAAATAAAATGAATTTATCAGTCTATGTTTTTTCAACCAAAGCCTTTTGAATGCAGAATTGAAGCTTTTATGAAATTTGGCTGATTTTAATAATAAAAACAAATATGTACCTTGAAGATTCATTATCCCTGGTTGACCTAAATATTTGATATTTAACAATACTGCTTTAGCATCTCCTCTCACAGTTATGTTCCTGAAGTAAAATAAATCATTAAATCATTATAGCTGAGCTGCTAATTTTAAGCAATATTCCTAGTAGAGTCTATTTGTTATTGAAATATTATGTTATTATATACCTGTTATTGAACAACAACATCATATTTTAATTACAAACAAAACTTTCTGAGTTTATTTTTGTGTTTAGTAAGGTATTCTTTTGATTGAATCATATTTTACCTATTTGTTGGACTGAAGCAAGTCTTTTTAGTCTTTTGCAAGATGTGATTTTGTAAAATTTCGTTTACTTTTTCACTGTACAATTTAACAAGCAAAAATGATTAAGAGAAAAAGTCTTTATAACTCATATAGTGTTAAGGAAGGTGAAAAATAAGAATAGAATTCTGAAGTCAATAACACTTAGGACAGTGTTATTTATGTATGATTTCGATAAAGGCGATCTGTCTAGACTGGAGTCAATTATTAATGTCATTGAATCTAATTATCTACATTGAAATTAGTTCAAAGTAAAAAAAAAGTAACGCAAAATCTTATATCTCACTTTTTTTATAAATTTTTTCCCATTTATTTAAAAAAATGAAAATAATAAATCTACTTAACTTAATTTTTTAACTATCCATGTGAGAAAAAGGCAGACATACATTATTTTTCCCTCATACTTTCCAAATAATTATAATTTTTTACTTTTTTTGAAAGTTTTAACACATTACATTAAAAATTAATTATTTTTATGTGTTTGTATAATCTCAAAATGCTTATAAAATTTAAATATAATTTTTTATTATCTATTTTTTTGGTAATTGAAAATTTTAATGATTAGTTGTATGGAAGAAAATATAAACCGTGGCATAGCTTTGTCATTGCTTATGTATTTTTATTTTGTCAATAAGATTTAATTTATAACATTAATTTTTTTCAATGATTAATTTCTTATGCATGAATGAAGTAAAAGTTGTATATATTAAAATATATGTTTAGAAAATAGTTGGTAAATTCATGATTCAGAATTATATTGCAAAATGATAAAATGCCCACTATAATTAATAATATCTTCTAATTTTTTCATTAATGCTGCATGAACTTGTAGATGAGGATGAAAACAATTGTGTTAACCTTATTAATTATGCTAGGCTTAAAATACAAACTTGTTCTATGTTCAATAGTTTCGAGTTTGCTTAAGAAAGTAGTGAAAAAGTACGTTAAGAAAGTAGTAATACAGTAAAGTGAATAGTTATTTTATTTATAAAACTTTTCATTTACTTTTTTATTTTCTCTTACAGTTTGTATATAATTTTTGATTTTTTTAAAAATCGTAATAAATATTTTTTTAAATATTTTTAGGAAGTAATTATATGAAATAAATAATAAAATATATCCACTCAATACTTTTTAAATATACTTTTAGTGTTTTTCTGCATGAATTAAACAAGTTATGAAAACTTAAATTTCTTATGTTTCTATCATCATTTACCTACCTCTTTTACATTTACCATGTGATTAAACCAAGTTATTTGTTATAAAGATTAAAAATACAACTTATTACCAATAAATAATTAAATTATTATAGATTGTTTTTCTAATATACATAAAATTCCTTTTGATATTTTTTGTGTTCTGGTTTCATTAACATCTCCTCTACTCATTTGTTCAAGCTTTCAATAAGAATATAACAAAATAACTAAAAACATATTTTACTAATAATTGATGTTGTACGAAATATTTTCAGTGTATGTAAAAGGTGGAGAAATTATATTTGAATCTGGAGTAAAACGTACACTTTTTTCTGTTCTATATCAATATGAATTATATGATGATTTATAGATTGAAAGGCTTAACACTATCCATGACTATATTTCTCTTCATTAGATGTGATAACAATATTCGACAAAATTTGAAAAATTATAATCTGTTTGTAGCAAAGAGTAATCTGGAGTTGGACAGCGCGATACCTTTTAATCTATAATTATTTAGTTATAAAGATTAAGAAGAGTTGATCTATCCATAACTGGAATGAAGAATAATCTCCTAGTCATGGATAACGCGAC